>JAYEPQ010000002.1:42325173-42567673 GCA_036321105.1 Dracaena cambodiana | reverse complement strand
CTATCTCTAATATTTTTTTTGAAAAATCTTATTTAGAATTATGATCTCGACCCTCTAGGATTCATTCATATTCAATTTCTTAGGTTTTAATTTTGATTTGATCTTTGATAAAGTAGACACAAAATTAACGATTTTTGCTAAATAAAATACCTTGTATCAACTTGATCGAAGAAAAAAATAAACTTTAAAACACATAAAGTTTATCCAAAAGAAGTTAAGGAGGTAGAGACAATGATCCAATTTTTTTTTTAAAAAATTAACTAGATCATTACTTTTTTACTACTGACTCATGTAACTTATCTGAGCTGGCGACTCATATATGGTAATCCCATATGTGCGTGTGTGTGTGCGCGCGTGAAAAATATAAATGAACCGCCGCCTCATGTAAGTAATTTGAGCTGCAGTCTATTTCCTTTATCTCTAATAAAATTTTTAAGAAATTTATTTTAAATTACGGTCTCAACCTTATAGGGTTCACTCACACCCAATTTTTTGGGTTTTAGTTTTAATTTGGTCTTTCAACGAGTATACACAAAATTAACGATTTTTTATTAATATAATACTTTGTATCTACTTGATGAAAGGGTTAATTTACTCTAAATTTAATAAAATTTGATCTAAAGATGCTAAGTAGGAAGAGATCATGCTTATAAAAATTAAGAAAAAGATAAAGGGAACACTACTTTTTTTTGTCTACTCACACAATTTACCTGAGCTGGCGGCTCCTATACAGTAATTATATATATATATATATATATATATATATATATATATATATATATATATATATATTATATATATATATATATACACACACACACAACAACAACAACAACAACAACAACAACTAAGCCTTTTATCCCAAGTATTTGGGGTAGGCTATATGAACCAAAAAAAGAATCACGCCGGATCGATAACTTTGATAGTCCTTCTCCATTCATTTCTATCAAGTAATATCTTCTCATTTAAAACTTTAGATCCATATCTTTTTCGTATCACCTCCATCCATATTTTCTTTGGTCTTCCCTTCGTTCTTTTAATTTGTCCTACATTGATAAATTTCTCTCGTCGAACTGGTGCATTTGTAGGCGTACGTTGCATATGACCAAACCATCGTAAGCAATTTTCTCGCATATTCTCATCGATGAGAGCAACACCTATCTTAGCATGAATATCTTTATTTCTCACTTTATTTCTCCTAGTATTGTCGTACATCTAGTGGAACATGTGCATATCTACTATACTTATCTTCTGTGAATGACGTTTATTTATAGCCCAACATTTCGTACCATATAATAAAACTGGCCTAATAGCAGTCCTATAAAAATTTTCATTCAATCTTAACGGAATGTTACGGTCGCATAAAACTCTCGTTGCCCTCCTCCATTTCAACCAGTCAGCTTGTATCTTATGGTTAATATCATTATCGATCACTCTATCATTTTGAATAATAGAACTCAAATACCTAAACTGACTGATCATTTATATCTCTTGCCCGTCCAGTTTTACAGCATTATAGTTTATGATCCGTCGTTTACTAAATTTACACTCTATATACTTTATTTTAGACCTACTCAATCTAAAATCTCTATATTTTAATGTGTGCCTCTATAACTCTAACTTGGCATTTATCCATGTTCTTATATCATCAACTAAGATAATATCATCAGCAAATAGTATACACCAAGGTATCTCATTCTGAATGGCTCTAGTAAGCTCATCCATCACTATAGCAAATAAGAATGAGCTCAATGCAGATCTTTTATGTAATCCAATTGTGATAGAAAAATTACTTGTTAAACTACTACATGTTCTGACATTGGTCACTACTCTATCATACACGTCCTTAATTATATCGATATATTTGATGGAAATTCTTTTTTTCATCAATATCTACCAAAGATCTCTCATAGTACCTTATTATAGGTTTTCTCTAAATCAATAAATACCATATGCAAATCTCTATTTCTCTCTCAGAATCGCTCTATAAGTTGACGAAGTAAATGAATAGTTTCTGTCGATCGCCCCGGCATAAATCCAAATTGGTTATCCGATATTTTAACAGTTTCTCGCAATTTATATTCAATTACCCTTTCCCAAAGCTTCATAGTGTGACACATGAGTTTTATTCCCCGATAGTTAGAACAACTCTGAATATCACGCTTGTATTTATACAGAGGTACTAGGGTACTCTTCTTCCATTTATTTGACATTTTTTTAATTTTCCAAATCTTTTAAAAAAATCTGCAGCCTTCTCATATCAATCCTTCTAAATATCTCCATACCTCTATAGGAATCTCATCTGAACCAACAGTTTTTCTTAATTTCATCATTTTCAAAGTCTCTTTTACTTCAGAATCTTTGATTTTGTGCATAAAGCTACGATTCATATCCTCACACACACACACACACACACACACATATATATAGAAAACGAGAAATTCACCAGCGGTGAAGGGGAAACTAGCGCTTAGGTGGCCCAATAATTGTATTACACGTGGTCCCACTTAAGATAATAAATAAAAGAAATTTCTTAACTGCTTTTTGAGTGGCGCCACGTGTAATACAATTATTGGGCCACCTAAGCGCTAGTGAAGGAATCCCCTTCACTACCGGTGAATTTTCCATTTCCTCATATATATATATATATATATATATATATATATATATATATATGTATATATGTATGTATGTATGTATGTATGTATGTATGTATGTATGGGATTACTATAGGTGAGCCGCCAGCTCAAAAAAACTTATGTGAGCTAACGACAAAACTATAATGATCCAATAATTTTTCTTCTACAATTACTATCTCTATCTCCTAAACTTATTTCAGATTAAATTTCATAAATTTTGGAGTTTATTTATCCTTTCATCAATTCATACAAAATATTATATTCATTGAAAACCGTTAATTTTGTATCAACATGATAGAGAACCAAATCAAAACCAAAACCCAAGAAATTGGGTATGAGTGAACCCTAGGGGGTCAAGATTATAATCCAAAAGAAAATTTGTAAAAAATATTATTGATGATAGTGGAAATGAACTATAACTCAGGTAACTTGCGTGAGCTATCAGTTCATTTCTATTTCTCTCTCTGTATATATATATATATATATATATATATATATATATATATATATATATATGACATAGCGCTGTGAGGTGTATGAGCCTATCGTCATCATAGCGCCCGAACTCAACTCGACTCCGATGATAATGTTATGAATTGATTGCACTTTCTAATGTGTCCTTCCGTGTATCAGCTTTTGATCGTCAAATGTGTGTCTACTGATTAGGATGAATTGCTTAAGTCCTTATTCACATATCAACTTTCTTATGCCTTTTTTATAGCTCGATGCGATCAATGCTCATCTCTTTGGATGGGGGGACCCTATTGAGCGAGATTTAAAAGAAAGAATAATTTCATCAAACTTGGATTAATTGAGCTCTGATCTTATAGAGTCCTTTGTACGTCGATGGTAGAGTTGCTCTTCATTCTTGAAACAACTTTCCACATATTCTGACTGAGTTGCATAAGTAGGACCTCATTGCATTGTCTTCCAGAACTTACGTTTTTAGGCGTTAATCTAATGAGTGATAAATGGGTCAGTGAAAAAGAAAAACATCATCGACCCATCGCCACGGGAAAGCCTTTTCATTCTCGCAACAATGAAGCAAAGGGCTCATTCAAAAAAGAAGCTCAGACAAAACTGCCGAGTGGGTCAGCCAACTCAACCATCCCATCGACGAAGAATGGGAAAATGTATAGGCAAATGAAGAAGATACTTGAATTCACAACCATGATTCATAGGTAGGATAGAAAGAACAAAAAAAGAACCAACAATAAGCAAGCATAGAGATAAAAAAAAAACTAACACGATAGGGGGAAGGAAATGGTAGGACCAAAATCTTTGTTTTGAGGTAGGAAAAGAGATGCTCAGAAGAAGGACTGTCTGGAATGTTTATACGACTACTACTTGATCGCCCAAACCATCTCATCTTTTTTATGGGAACGTCAAAAGCTCTTTCGACGTGTCGCCTTTATCGAACTCTTACTTGTTTGTTTGTGAAGCAACATCTGCAGTTGGTACTCCTTGAATGTCAATAAAAGATGGATTCGGTAATGGGAAACGCTTATGCCCTCAGAGATGCTCTCAACTAAAAAGAAACTCTTCTTCCGAGACCGTTTCTAGCAACTGATGTTGAAATGTTCGCCCTGATATTGTAGATAAGTGGACAGGTTCGCGAAAGGAGGACTGGCCCTTTTCGTCCCTCAAGGACGGATTCCACAATAGGTTTCACCCATATCCATGAACTTTTGCTGTGGATCTTTAGCCGGTTCTAAGTTCCTTCTCTTCAGATTAATCTGTCAGAATCGATAATTGGATTGGCAACAGGTAACAGGAGTGTATGTGGGTTCAATTCCTTGATTCCTCAAATATGTGTACTATGATAAATAATTAGGTGTAGTTTATTATGATAGTCGGGGATAAGTTACTATAGTCGTTGCAGAGATGGGGCTTCGAAGAAGAGTGACTCAAAGGACTCTAGGAAATCATTCCATGGCAAAGGCAAGGAACAACCTACCACTAGGAGTGCAGGGTGCTTCATCTGTGAAGTCATTGGGCATTGGGCCATGGACCATCCTGACGAGGAAGGCGCTCATTGCATTTCTAGAGATGAAGAGGCGAAAGATCCCGTGAAAAGGAGCCTAAAGAGCCTGACGGTGGATGCGCTTATGTACTAAACGTTATGCAGAAGTAGCCTGCAATGTCCCAAGCAAAGTCAAAAATACGTCGATATGAACATAAACAGCCATTAGGCTAGGGCCCTAGTTGATACAAGAACAACCCATAGCTAAATATCCGAGGAGAAAGTCAAAAGGGCTGAAGACGGAAAGGGACACCAGCCGCATTGATGGCCTTCCACTCTGCCACGGAACCAATCCATATCATTGCAAAGGGTGTGTATCCCTATCTTGAGAATGGAAAGGGACGATGAAGTTCACTGTGGTGCTCCTAGATGATTTCGATGGTCGTCGTCAAGGATAGAGTTTGTCGGAACCAACCGACATCCCTATGTCATATGTCGGGCACCATCAGACATCATGGATGAAGGAACATCAGGCATGATCCCAACTTTTCATATGAATCCCTGTGTACCCATGTTAGTGAGTTGTCGCAGCTTGTTGACTCTCGCCAACGAAGGATAAAAAAATCTTTGTGGCTACATCTGTTGTTGATGAATAAAATAGGTTGACGTGAGGAGCTACCGACTATATATAATAACAAAAATTTGTTGACAAGTTCAAAGATGTTATCCCATCGGACTAAGAGACTTCTACCTAAGAGAGAGATCATTGCATTGAGATGGAACTGGGTCTAAACCACCAGCAATGGCACCGTCACAAGATAGCCCCTCTGGATCCCGAAGAATTGAAAAGGCAATTGAGAGAGTTGTTGGATGTCGATCCATCAAAGGTCCCATATGGTGCACCAGTGCTATTTCGGTCTCCTAGAAGCATGATGAGAGTCTTCAACTTTGCATTGATGATAGAGCCCTCAACGACGGTAAGGATCAATAATAACGTACCCCATCGCTCTCATTGCGGATCTCTTTGATCATCCTGGAAGAGCACGGTACTTTTCGAAGTGAGATCTTCAGTTAGACTACTATCAAGTTCGAATCGCTGAGGACAACAATGCAATTGCCTGTCGTGTCACCTTACCTGGTGCCTTTGAGTTTTTGGTGATGCTTTTTGCCTTTACCAATGTCTTAGTAACGTTTTGCACCTTTTGGGTCTTTGCCTTTTTTTTAGGTTCATATTCTACTATGGAGAAAGATGTACCCGAATTCTATTTGCATATAGGAAAAATGATCTCAGTATCATTTCTTTTTGCTACGACTTTTTAAAATTCGTTTTATACCTCTCCCAAACTATTCGGTGTATTCTTCATATTGGTTGGCATGTCAGTTTAAGATCACCCATATAATTTAATTTATAATTTAATTAAATATAAATATTAAGAATCGTCTATGCTAGAAGAGGTAATTGTAAATAATTACTATTACTAATTTGTTTGGTATTTTCTGGACAAAGCTTGGATATTTGATTTTATTCGTCTAAATTAACCATAAATTCTTCTACTTGATATTCTAATCGATAATATTGATCCTCAATAGAAACTGATCCAATGTCACTTCATGCTTCAAATGATTTAAGAACGAATCAATACAATATTTCTTGGGCAAAACAGACAATATCTCGATTGGAAGAGAAAAATGAGTAAATCCCATATGACCCAATATATCTGGTAAGTCGCACTATACATCAACCCAAACTACATTTTCCTCCCTAGGACTCCAAAAAGGTACATTTGGACTACTAATAGGCATAAATTGAAGGTATTTTTGGAACACTAATAGGTATTAAATTAATGAAAAAAATTAAGTACAATACTTTACTCTAATATGAAAGCGTAAGAATGAGTTTATTGTCTTCATCTTTTTTTCTATTTATTTTACATAAATGGAAAGGTTTTTAGAGAAAGAGAGAATACAAATAAAAATTTTAATAAAAGGATCGATTGTTCTAACAATAACTATCTATCCATTCGTTCCCACAAAATGGGACCGAAAAGGTGGCTAAATAGGCTCTCTCTTGGATCAAAGAAGATTAGCTCGCCGAATTCGATGATTGAATCGGGCACCCTGGAAGATCGAATGAAAATAGGTGGACGGGTTCTCTTTCTACAACCCTCATTTATATAATAGGCCCGACCCCCTTTTCCCTATCTCTTCCATCATATTTAGAAGCTGGATATGCCCGACGAACGACCTGTGGCAGTACGAAAGGCACAGACTCCACGAGTGTCTCGCACCCTTAGATAAAGAAGCTCCTTAACCATCACAAGAAAAAGAAAGTATGACTCTCTGTATCTGACTCTATTAATTGGTCATAGTTCCATACTATTGCAGTTGGTGCTTGTTTGCACGCGCGTGAACCACCCCAAAAAGGAATTGATGGAAAGGATGCCTTTCAGGGCAACTAAGAATGATTTGAGCCATATGTAGGGAAACTCCCATATGAAGTTTGTTTTCTTGGAGGAGGGGGGAAGGAGCCTATTTGTTTTCTTGGAGGAGGGGGGAAGGAGCCTAATAGAGTCCCCTCACCAACATCGACCCGAGCCTAAGTGAAAGTGGATTGGTTGGCCTAGACCTACGTGAAAATGAAGTGGTGGGCCTACCCCTTCCAACCAATGCTAGGATTCGCAAAGAGCAGTACCTTGCAATGTTCATGACCAATCGGATCCTATCGTACTAATAAGTACGAGAGGAGATCATGATGATCGTTACTGTATCCATATCAAAGAGATTCACAAACTGTTTGGATTGTTGTGCAATATTCTAATCAAATGCCTATTGGCATGATCAAAGCCGCCGATGATCGTAATATATGTCTTCCATTATGATGTCGAATGAATCTATCCATGGAATTATGCGTCATGTGAAACTCCAATAATCGCTATTCTTAACCAAGAATCAAGTTAAGCTCCATCTTGGAACTGTCATGGAGTTAGGAGTAAAGCATCTTGAGGTTAGTGTATCTCGTTGGATATGGAGAAGCATTAGGAACCCCAATTAATCCCTTTCTTCGGAGTAGTTTCTTTTCCTATCCCTCACCTCGGCTAGGAGCGTAAGCTTCCGGTTCTTTGGAAGAATCAACTGATTTCTTCCTTCTTCAATAATCTAGGGTAAAAGGTTGCGGCTTGGTGAGGATAACTACGCTAATAAGCCGGAGTTGGTTGTTGGCACATCAGGATTGTGCCTTACCACACCGCAGGATGGTGCTTCAGGATTCCAATGTACTGCGTCCGACAATCAGAACGAGCTTGCTAGCGGACACTGTCGTCCTACTCATCAAATGAGCTTGAGTGTAGCTATCGTATCTATTGAAAATGCATCAAGCGATAGTTTTGGATCGAAGCACTAAAAGAAAAAGGACCGGGAAACGTGGCAGTATAGGAACCACCAAAACCCAGGAGGGAAAAAGACGATGCATGGGATATGGGATTCTCGTAGTAGGCTAGACCAAAATCTAGCCAAGAGAAGGCAGCTTTTAGAAACAACAGGTTGGGAAACCAAGAGAATGCTTCGCATTTTTTTATTTTCTTCCCGTAGGAGTAGCACAAAAAGAGTGATCTGCATTACCACTAGTTATGAAGTGAACATGACGGTAATATATATATATATATATATATATATATATATATATATATATATATATATATATATATATATATATATATATATATATATATATATATATATATATATATATATATATATATATATATATATATATATATATTTTACTCTATCATTTATAGAAATAAGCAACTCGATATATTCTAATTGTTTGCGTAGATTTCTCACTAGTATATTACTAAGCAAAATCCATTTAGAAAAGTAGATTTAAGAAAAAAGAAAAATCCAAGAAACCAGAAAAAATAATCGTCCCATCCCAATTTTCTTGAATTTTTAGAATTTTAAAATAATTAAGTTTTAAACAAATTTACCATCATAGTTTAAAAGTAGTTAGATAGTCATCCTTAATTTTATGGATAGCTTCTTAACTACTATCGACTTATCCCATAAACATCTCTGCATGTAGTTTTAAAAAAAAAAAAAAAAAAATTGTAAGCCTTTCTTACACATTAGTTCCACATAATCTTTACAAAAAATAAAAAATAAAAAAAATAAAAGAAGATTCAAGGTCAATCAAAATTCCAATATATTATTTAAATTTGTGATTTAAAATTATGAAGTTCCAAAATTCATTTGTATGGTGGCCCAAAACAAGTAAGATATATTATTATATATATTGTATGTTACTCATAGTTTTATTCTTTTTATTATTTTATAAATTCATAAATTAATGGAGTATTATTTTTTTGGAGACGAGAGTTGAGAAGAAGCATTATAATTGAAGAAAAGTGCAAAAGACAACTTGATGGGCAAGATAAATGAATCTACTGATCGAAAATAATTTTCATTCATATCCTTTTTTCTGAATAAAGATTTTTCTCAAGTTTACTACAAAAAATTTATTAAAGTACATGAGAATGGATATCATGTCATCTTTTAATTCACTCTTCCCTAAATACATAAAAATATTTTACCATCATTTCCTATGTTACCAATCAACAACTACTTCTGAAACTAGCTATCTATGAAATATGGAAAATAATTGACCATGAAATCTCAATTTTGGGAGCTATTGTTGAAAATTATATCATTTTAATAATTTTTATATATCATAAATTGTTTATTCAATAAATTATACAAGAAGTTTAATTAATCAAAAGAATATATTTTAAAGTCATATAAATTAATAAATTTTTATTAAAATAGTTACTAAATTTCTCCTATGTTTTCTTTTTAGATAAACCATACTACCAAAGGTTTGAGGAGTCATTACTTTTTTATTTTTTTTTTCTATGAATGCCAAAGTGTTATCATGATTTTCATTATCTATATTTTCTATGCAAAATAGGTTACCATGAAATCCCAATTTCGAGAGCTATTGTTGAAATTTTATCATGTTCATAATTTTTATATACGATAAATTATTTATTCAATAAATTGTACAAGAAGTCTAATTAATCAAAAGAATCAATTTTATAGTCATAAAAATTAATTACTTTTGTTAAATACAAAAAACAATTACTAAATTTCTCCCATGTTTTCCTCTCAGACAAACTATACTGCCAAGTCAATAACTTTTTTATTTTTCATTATGAATGCCAAAGCATTATTATGATTTCCATTATCTATATTTTTCTTGAATAAAATCTCTTTGTTGATTATTTTCTTAAACATCACTAAGTTTTTAGTAGATGTTACTATAACTTTCTTTTTAGTTTAAACTAAATATATCAAAATTTTCTTATGGGTAAAGAAAATGGTAATATAAAAGGAATAGAGAAATTGTTTCTGTCTAGGATCTACACTTGTGAAATAACAATAATTTATATATTATTTTATAACTAACTTTATATTTTCATGAATCATAATTATAGAAATTATGAATTTTTAGGTAATGTAGTAAACTACTTATGTAGGTGATTTAAATTCTACTCTAATTTAAATTTATCATAAATATGTATTTAGATAATTAATAGTTATCAAGACTGTTATTTTGTAGGGGTATTTACAGGTTTGTCCCTTACATATTTATAAATTATGATTTAGTCCCCCAAATCTTCATATTTAGGATTTAGTCTCCCAAATCCTCTAAGTTACTACAATTTAGTCCCTCCGTTAGTTTTTCCGTCCAAATAAGTGGCAGAATTTAATTTTTACTTTTTTTAATAATGAAATGACTTAAATACCTCTATAAAAAAAAAGAGGGGAAGAATAGAGAGATAGAAGAGAAGAAGAAGCGGGGAAGCCAATAAATCCAATGAAGAAAAGGAGAAGAGTGGAGGAAGGGGGAAGGAGAAGAGAGGAGGAAGAGGGAAGGAGAAGAGAGGAGGAAGAATGAAGAAAAAGAGAAAAGAGGAGGAAGAGGGAAAGAGAATACAGGAGGAAGAGGGAAGAAGGAATTAAGAAGGGGTAAAATGGAAAAATCATGTCAAAAAATAAACTGGGCTAATGAAAATTAGGGAGGAGAACTAAATTGTAGTAACTTACAGGATTTGGGGGACTAAATCCTAAATATGAAGATTTAGGGGACTAAATTATAATTTATAAAGATTTAAGGGATAAATCTGTAAATACCCCATTTTGTAATGTGACCTCAAACCTCTTTTAATATGTTTATCATTATCTTTCATTACAAGTTTCATATTTAAATAAAAGTAATAAAAATGAAAATTAATTCTTTTTCCTAAAACTTCCTTACATTGTAAAAATAAAAGAAATTAAAACTTTTTCGCTTTAGTTATATCATATTTATTCGAATCTATATTATCAATTTAATTTTCCTTCTCTCCTATCTCTCCTTATCTTCTATATTACTAATCAAAATCCCATAAGAAAATTGGACTATAAGAAATTTGAAAAAAAAAAAGAAAGAAAGAAAATTTTTCTTTTTTCTAAAATTCTCATGTGCAATACAAAAATTTTAAAAAGGAAAAAAGTGGGACATAGTTGTAGATAGTTTTCTCGACAAATCTCTCTAACTATCTTTAACATCATCTTTTATATCATGTTTTTATATTTAAATCTCTTTACAAATCTTTTTTCCCTAAAATTTTCCAATATTGTAAAAGAATTTGAAAAATATAAAAATTTAAAACCACCCATTTCAGTCTGCAAATCATTTTTCGAGAAATTTCGTCCCCTCTTGGTTGGCTTCTTATCTCCAACTATGTTTGACTCCTTTTTTGCATTTTATTTTATTCAATTAAAATTAAAAAATTTAAAAAATAGAAAGGTGATCTTCTTATATTATGATTCAAGAGATCGATTCTTCAAATTTTGATGGATTTGAAAAAAAAAATACTTGGTAAGAAGTATTTTTTTAATGTAAGTAATATTGATATTCACTACTATCACATTAATATAGATTAGGTATTTTATCTTCAAATATTTTTTTTTTTTTCCATACTTTAGATTTGTGTTCAAGAAATTTCTTTTACTATTTTTTGAAGGGGTGGATTCTATGAAGTAAATCAAGTCGGAAACAAAAAATAATGGCTTTCAAAAAAACTCGATATAACATGTATTATTTCTTCTAGAATATTTTCTACAACAAATGTATCAATGATGTATGCATCTTCCTCTCATTTTTATTTCTAATTTATGTACGTCAAATTTGTTTATATTGGATGTATCTCACAGATTAATCTCTAATCTCCTATATTACTGAAAGAAATTAATTAGAAAATAAACAATTTAAAATTTTGATAAATCTACAAAAGGAGAAACTTACCAATTAGAAATATAACCAATTTAACATTTCAATAAATGGAGAAACTTTGGATGGGGTATTCCTATTATTTATGGTTTTAAAATTGTAAAATAAACAAATAAGAAATGAAAAAACAGTGTGACTAACTTCCAATCAAAATAATTGGAACGACAACAAATTGATATGACCATTATATTGCAAGTTTTTTTTTTTTTTTTTTTGTGAAATACTTTGAAAATTATTTTTAGGTATGAGATGACCTTTCTAAAAATAATGTCTATTATTTTTTTTTCTATGCTTTTAAAAACTGTGTTGCTCATATATTTCTATTTTCTAGCTATACCAGTTAATTTTTCGATGGCACACTCTTTTACAATAATTCCATATAATAATAAAACCAAATTAACGTTTAAGGTGAATAGATAGAAGAAACAATAGAGAAAATTTTGAATGATATTTTCTCTTTTTTTCCTCCTATTTTCCTCACTTTAAATTTTCTCTCAATAGAAACTACTTAATTTCATGTTGTCTCTCTTTGTTACTCATATAATGAAGATTTCAAACAAAATATTAAAATTAACTGCAAATAGGACAACAAACTAAACAAAAAAAAAAAAACTCTAGTAGTATGTACATTAGATATTTTTAAAAAGTATTGTTGATAAGAAATAAGTAGTAAGCACATATTCATTAGGCGAAATTTTGACTGGAGATAAGTTTCAACGTATCAAATTACCCTATAGGCTCATCTAATTACGAATATATGGAAAGAAGAATAATTTAAAGAGAAAGAAAATTAGAAGATTATAAAACTTTAATTTTTATTTTATTAATGTGAAATTAAACAGCGACACTATTTTTAAATATACTAAACTTATTTCATAAATGTAGTACCAAGTAAGAGCAGACTAAAAGTTAATTATACTTATCATTATTACTTAAAAAATAGATAGTTATATATTTCATTTGAAATTTTATATTTGGATGATGATAGTGTTTAAAAAAGAAGATAGTCAAATTTTTTAATGTTTAGTAGATGGAATAATTATAATAATTGTTGAGTGACTGAGAATGCCATGATTCATGCATAAAAACAATAATAACTAATAAAATATTAAGTAAATTTTAAAGGTACTAAAAATGGTACAATGAAAATGACTTAATCAGATTTCAAAATTTTATTTATAATAATTTGGATAATGGGATTCAAAAAGATTTAAAGCCTTAAGTAAAAAAAAAAAAATTGTAATCCATTATGAGCTCCGTTAAATAAATAAGGAAATTTTTTATTGTAGTTTTTTTAAGAAAATATTATTAATTATAAATTATAATGGAGTCAAGGGCTAGCTCATCTATTGTGTTTAAAAATAAATAAATTTTCAAATATTTCCTTAATTACATTCTCTATAAATCCTGATTATATTTTAAATAACATAAATAGTGAATTATTACAAATTTATAGTTTAAAATATAAAAATTAACATGCGCATGTTAAAATAGTTATATTGAGCATATTCAAAATGTAGTTTTATTTATTTTATATAGTTTTATGTCATGTGCATTTTTAATTTTTTATGAAATAAAATAATTTACATTTTCATTCTTCCATTCAATAATTACTTTAATATTATATTTGCACAAGAAAGTAACTGTAATTACCACAATGTTAATAAGCATATATTGCACTATCTCAGTGAGAAGTTAGCACATTCCGACATATACCTAAGCATTATGTAAGTTTCCCACTTCACTTGAGTAAAAAGAAAATAGAGTTTACAATTAGATTTCAATTAATTTTTTTTTCATTTATTCAAATATTTTAGTTAGTATAAAATCTACGCAAGCTTCCATCATGTGTATTTTCTTATATCATTATATTTATAAATTTTGTTCCTAGTTTAATTTCTATTATTGATAATTATTTTTGAAAACACAATCATAAAAGTTAAAGTTACTATCTTAATTTGATCTTTTAGTATATTCATGATAAAATACTGTAATAAGTTAATTATTATAAAAGATCAAATGTCACTCCATTTTTTCTAAAAATAATACCCTCCAAATGTTTCCCAGTATTTGCATAGGTTTCCTACTTGTAATCTAACTATTCAAAATCGATAAAGAAGTTACCCATTTAGAGTTGAATTCTTTTTAAAAATTTAAAACTAATAAATTATATGCACATAATAATAGAAGTAATTTAATAGATCAGATATGCTCTTTTTGAAAGTTTATCTCTTGGTAGTATAATTACAAAATTATTATAGACATAACTAACTCCTTTAATGAAATTTCTGAACAAGTTAAAACATAGTAGTAGATATTTTTCTTCAAACATAGTGGACTAATTAATATAAAAGATTTCCTCAAAAAATATTTTGGCTTTTCCAAGAGTAGGAAAATGGATTCTAATTAAGGTTAAGTTATTGTTTCTTTATCTTTAAAATGTATGTAATATTTAGAAGATATATAAAATAAGTTGTGGCAAAATTAGTACTTCTTATCCAAAATGGAGAAAAAGTACATAAAAAATGAAATGAATATAGATCTTATCTGCATGATCAAACAAAATATTTTAGAAAGAGAGATTTTGGAGAAATTAGTGGGCAGTTAAATCATAGTTTATCCAAAGTTCAACTAAATTAGTTGTAGTTAAAATCTTAACTATATCATTTCTAGACTAACACTCATCTTATCCTCATAATTTCTTCGGAGTAGTTTTTCAGTTTTAGAGGGAATGATGATCCGGCCCAAGAAAATAATAGCTATATGGTGAGATAAGTTTGATATGTGACCTTCTCTACTAACTTACGAAAGTAATTAACTATATTTTGGTTTGGTAGGAAGGAGACTTTGTGATAGTTGGAGATATCAGAAATGGAGACCGCATCACCGGCATGTGTATTTTTTCCTTTATTCTAATATTTTTGTTAGTATAAAATTGATGCAAGCTTCCATCAGGTGTATTTTTTTATCATTATATTTATTACTTTTGTTCCCAATTTAATTTCTATTATTGATAAAAAAATTTGAAAACATAATCATAAAAATTAAAGTTGTTATCCTTATTTGATCTTTTTGTACATTCATGATAAAATTATTGTAATAAGTTAACAAGTGTAAAAGAACAAATTTCACTCCACTTTTTTTAAAAAAATAAAACCCTCAAAATATTTTTAAGTATCTGTGTAGGTTTCCCACTTTGTAATCTACCTGTTCGAATTCGATAAAGAAATTAAACTGATATAATATTTTCGACTCCCATTTAGAGTTGAATTCATTTCAAAATTTTCAAAATAATAAATACCATGCACATAATAATAACAGTAATTTAATAGATGGGACTTGCTCTTTGTGAAAATTTATCTCTTGGTGGTATACAAATAGTATACAAATTATTATAGACATAGCTAACTCCTTTAATGGAATTTCTGAGCAAGTTAAAACATAAATACAAGGGAGTTGGTGTTCTTTATATATATATATATATATATATATATATATATATATATATATATTCAAGGAAGTTGGTACTTCTTATCAAGTGCTTAACCAAAATGGGGCGAAAAGTACATAAAAATATAAATAATAAAATTTTAAAATGAGAAATAAAGATTGATCTTATCTGCATGATCAAACAAATAATTTAGAATGAGAGGCAGAAAAAGAGATATTGGAGAAATTAGTGGGCGGTTAAATCATCAATCAATAATAGTTTATCCTAAGTTAAACTAAATTAGTCGCGGTTAAAATCTTAACTAAATCTTTTATAAACTAACACTCAACTTATTCCCATAATTTCTTAACCACTCATTAACAAAATTACCGCTTGAAATTGTACATTGGATGATTCATGTAGTTTTTCCGCTTCAAAGAGGATCCGGATCCGGACCAGAAAATAATAGCTACATTGTGAGATAAGTTTGATATGTTACATTCTCTACTAACTTGTATATGTAATTAACCAACTATATTTTGGCTTGTCAGGAGACTGTGATGGCTGGAGATATCAGAAATGGAGACTGCATCACCGGCAGGGTTGCCAGAGCGGCCGTCGTTGCCTTACTCTTCTCCTCCGTCGTGGTTTATGGCTGCTTGTGGGGGCCAGCGGTGCCGGAGATCTTTTTCCGACTTCAAAACACGTCAAATACAGTAAGTTTCTCCATAGTTTTGTTGTATAATGTTAGGGCTTCTGCACAGGAGAGTCAACAAAGAAGAAATGCTGAAATTTATTTTAGAAATTTAATTTTTATTGGAGAAACTTTTTTTTTTTCAGAAATTAATAGAAAATTTCTTATAAATCAAGCTTAACTTCATAAATGCGTGAGTATAGCAGTTAATATTGTTTACGCTCTGAAGCTGGGTTTCATTATGTTATAACCACAATAATGATAAGAAATATGCTCACTTTTAAAAAAAAAAAAAAAAAAAAAAACTGAACAATGCAAAATACAAAATGAAAAGAAAATTTCTGGATACTTTTCAATGACTCCGTTCTTGTCAATACATAGTTCCATGGTAAATTTGCATATTACAGTCAACAATGGGTCTAAAAAGTAGGGGGGGAAAAATAAAAATAGAAGTTTGAAATTTCACGTAACAAATCAAGTCCCACGTTCATGTTGTTGTTCTGGTAGATGGCCGTCAAGCCTCGAGACGAGCTAGGAACAGCACTAAGGAGAGCTTCTATGGCGAACAAGATTGTAATCATCAGCATACTGAATGAAGCGTACTCAGAGGAGAATGGGTTGCTCGACCTCTTCCTCAGAAGCTTGCGTGAAGGCGAGGACACTGGATTCTTCATCAAACACCTCCTCCTCGTGGCAGTAGACAGGATGGCCTTCCAAAGGTGCAAGCTTCTCGGACTCCACTGCTACCACCTCGTGACTGAGGGCCTCGATCTCTCCGAAGAGGTGGTCTACATGTCTGAGGGCTTCATCAAGATGATGTGGAGGAGGACCCTTTTCCTTGGTGATGTTCTCCGGCGTGGGTACAGCTTCATCTTCACTGTAAGTTCAAATAAATATCAGACTCGAGAGTTATAAATGCAGCACAAATAACAAATTCTTTAGAAACTAGCGAAAAACTTGTATCCATATTTGCACACATGGATACACATAGGTATACTAAAAAATTTCTTAATTAAGCTCACCGCATACTATTACATATGCATCAGGTTTTATTAAAAAAAAAAAAAATCGTTATTAAAACACAAACTTTGCTCAGAATGCATTAGCAGACATTGGTTTGTATAAAACCTGCAAGTTTGATATTGAGTAAATATAGTTCCACCAGATATCTATGTGAAATGCTAGAATGTTATGCAATATGTTTAAGATTGACACCTATAATTCAAGAGAATTGTTGCATAAAATCATTTAATTTCCATAAAGAATTAGCTAGGTGGCATGGTTCCAGGCGTTTTAATGAATCAATCAACGATAAGCTAGTCATGCATGGTCATAATCCTTGAAATTAAGCTTTTAATATTGGAAACCTTCGAACTCAAAGATGTAGTAACTTACCAGAGATAAATTTTGGATAAACTAGCTAGAGTTGCTGCATAGCCTTAAAAATTTTCACCTCTTTTTTCTCTAACTAATCAGGATATGGATGTGCTGTGGCTAAGAGATCCCTTCACAAAGTTGAGTCATGATGGAGAAGACATGCAGATAAGTACTGACTTCTACAACAATCGCCCGTTCGACCAGACCAACCCATTGAATACAGGATTCTACTTCGTGGCATCAAATAACAAGACCATTGCTCTCTATGAAGAATGGTATGAGAACAGGAAGAATGCAAAAGGCTTGAAAGAACAAGATGTGCTGAATCGGATGGTACACGGCGGTGCCTTCAGGCGGCTGCATGTGAAACTGAGGTACTTGGACACCCTCTACTTCAGTGGGTTCTGTCAGGACAGCAGGGATTTTCGAAAGGTGAGGACGGTGCACGCTAATTGCTGCCGCCTTGTGCAATCTAAGCTTGCTGATTTGACTGCCGCCCTTGAGATTTGGAAGAAATTCAATGGCACATCAAATGCTCTATGGCCGCAACATACGGCATGTCACCACGGATGGCAGGTATGAGGACATCAGAATAAACAAGAACATATTTTTAGATGCTTATTCATTTGATGATATTTTGGCAAATTTTAAACACTTGGATAAAGCATTTTCTTTTCACTAACTTATATTGAGGAGAAAAAAGAACTTTCTGCCTTTTGAAAGCACATGTACATGCACACACTGAACAACTTCAATATGACAGAAAAAACAAGAAGAAATCAATATTTGATACAATAGATGATTTTTAAACAAAATAGGAAATCAATAGAAAGTAGATTCACCATGCTAAGATGCTAGAAAACTAGATAACTGCAATCTAATCATAACTATCTCAAACCGATGAAGAATTAGTTAATTTGAAACTATAATTATTTGCAATGAACTTATGTACCTGTATATTGCTTGTGGCCAGAAAGATGTTTCCAAGTATGAGCTACAGAAAAGTCTAGAAAAGGCTTCCATGCAGAACAAGACCTTGATCATCAGTGTGTTGAACAGAGCTTATTCAGAGGAAAATGGCATGCTAGACCTCTTCCTTCGAAGCCTTAAGCAAGGAAAAGATACAGAGACCTTGGTGAAACATGTCCTCTTTGTGGCAGTGGATCAGGTAGCTTTTGATCGATGCAAGCTACTGAAATTGCATTGCTATCGATTCGTCATTGAGGGAATTGATTTCTTCAAAAAGCAACCATTCACAAGTGAGGAATTCAACAAAGTAATGTGGAAGAAGATCCACCTTCTTGCAGACGTCCTCAAGCTTGGATATAACTTCATCTATACGGTAAGTCGCTACTGCAAACTGTGGTAAGTGTAAGCAACTCACATGTAACGAATTAATGATAACTCAAAGAAAACAAGATTGAACAGTAAGTATTTGAGAGGAAGAAAGTAACATTTTCAACTATCAAATAATGCTAGATATCTGATCAGCCTTAATGGTCAACCTTGGGTAAATCTTATTTAGGCCAACTTCTATTTATTTTCCATCATTTTAACGTAATACAGACAGCAATCGTCACTTGGACCATGGAGGAGACAACCAAATATTCATCAGTTCTTCACTAACCTAAAGATAACATGATAAAATGCTGTTTGAAATTTAAGCAACCACGGCCAACTAAGCATTTGAGAATGCATAATTTTTAAAGAAAAAACAGTGATCTGTGGTTTAATATGATTGTTGAGAGAATATTTACTGGGTAAAATCATATCGCCTTTTCAACAAAACCAATTTTTTTTAATGCATAATTTATTTCTGATCATATTCCAACTTATGATTTTCTCTTTTCAACCAACAGGATTTGGATGTCATGTGGCTGAAGAATCCAAACTCGAAGTTGACTCCCAATGGAGAAGACATGCAGATAAGTTGTGATATGTACAATGGAAAGCCATTCGATGAAATAAATCCCATCAATGCCGGTTTCTACTTTGTCATCTCAAGCAACAAAACCACAACGTTATTTGATGAGTGGTATGCTTCTAGGAATAATTCAGAAGCTGTGAATCAAAATGACATGCTAGACAAGATGAAAAACCATGGTGCCTTCAGGAAACTGAGCATGAAAGTGAAGTTCCTAGACACTCATTATTTCGGTAGTTTCTGCCAAGGCAGCAGGGATGTTGAAGAGGTGATCACTGTGAATGCAAATTGTTGTAGCAATGTGAAGGCCAAGCTAGCAGATTTGACAACTGTACTCGAAGTTTTGAAGAATGACACAACAGTAGCCAGTTGGCCCAAGCACAAGACATGTGGCCAGTCATGAAATTGATGACAAAAATTAACTTTCAATCTTATTATCCTCCTTTCTTATCTTTATTGTAGAAATCGATCAATATGTAACATTAAATTAATAAATATTCATGGATACACTGTAGGTAGTTTGGCAGTATACAAACAACTTTGTATTCTGATTTTTAGTGAATAGCTTGGTTATACATGTATAGCTGATTTTTATGTGATTTTGTTTTTCGACCTGAGGAGCAAACTTTTCACAAGCAAACATGGGCCAAGATAGTTTTTTTACTTTTTTTAAATATACTGTGGGCTATGCCCGCCGTATTCCGTTAATGAAGATTTAACAGAAGATACGAAGAACAAAAGGGCCAAGATTGTTTACGGAACAAGATTACATGCATATTTCTATCCATAATCATCTCCAGGTACGAATTAAGAATAATGAATTTCATATAGTTTTCACTTGAGTTTAATAAACTCCAGCAAGATATAAAGATGAGGGAAATGCCCACTGTAAGGATATATTATTCTATTAGAACTTTACACTTGACAGGCTACAATTACATAAGGGTACAGCAAGCAAAGCAAAATTCTGGGAGATAGAGGATTCACAGCCTTAAGCAAAGCCAACAACGTACCAAGGCAGAGAGAGTTTGCTAACCATAGCCTGAATATCATCAAGCAGGAAGATCTGGCAGATGTAGTTCTGAGCAGTGTCATCAAACACCCGCATAAGATCTGCATCTGATCTCAAGGCTATACCTGCAGCCAAGATTATATTAATAACAAATGTCTATAGGAACGTACAAAACCTGCAACTGTATCAGACTTTTCAACTACAAAAACACAGTTTAAATAACAACAACAACTAACCTTTTATCCCAAATATTTGGGGTAGACTACATGAACCAAAAAAGAATCATACCAGATCGATCACTTTGATAGTCCTTCTCCATTCATTTCTATCAAGTAATATTCCCTTATTTAAAACTCTAAAATTCATATTTTTTCGTATCACCTCCATCCATCTCATTATGTCTCTCAGTTGAACGTGATACTCTTGAGTCTCGATATTGATCGATGGTTAGATGAGCTTAAATTGCATAACCAGGAAAGACAATTCCACAATTCTCAATTACCCTTGGTGTTGGCATTAATAGAGGATTGGCATCAAACTGACTGCCATTAGTCAAATCTTGGTCAACAAACTGCGGAGCCTTTCTAACTTTGAATCTATTTATACAGACAATTAGTTATTATGGCAACAATTCATATAAAACATTCATATGGCACTAAACTAAATCTAAGCACAGTATGCACAGGTAACTAGCATTATGCATAATTTGTCAGGTACATAAAATTCAGCAAGAACATATTGGACATGCATAGAAAGAAGATATTTATGAACAGAAATCATATGAAATGTTTCCAAATTACAGAAAATGTTCAAAATCTACTGTTCTTCCACAGGCAATGACAAAATAAAATATATAGTTGGTTAAAAATAATTAATAATTTGATATAGTCATTTGAAAAGATTCCAACTTTAATCGCTTGTCTTCACTAACAGACGAATGGAAAGACCCTAGGACCATCCCTTTTGCAAAAGTGCACATCAACCACTTAAAAAAGAACAAGAAAATGCACTAAATCTTCAAATCCTCGAAAATGCCACACCCCCGCCCAAACCAAAAAAACAAAAATAAAATAAAAAATAAAAAAAAGGAATCCAAAACACTGATGTAATAAGCTTAGGGTTTTGTGCAGAAAGGGAAATTAGGGGTTTGAGTCCGATTACCGGCATGAAGCCGTCGAAATTGAAGGACTGGACGATCTTGCCGAGGCAGAACCGGTCCCTGTCACGGGGTGGGGGGGGGGGGGGGGGGGGGGGGGAGGGGGGGAGAGGAGGGGGGGTGGTGTGTGTGTGTGTGGAGGGGAGGGGGGTGGTGGGTGCAGCCCAGATCAGTTTTCTCTGTCCGAGCTCGTTAGCCCGGACAGTATGTATCTGTTCGGGCTGGTTAGCCCGGACAGAGGGCCAAATTTGAGGCACCCCTGATCCGGGCTAGCCACCCCGGACATGTTGGCTCCGTCAGGGTTTACAGTCCCGCATCAGTTATAATTTATCCGGTTCTGTAAACCCGGATGACAGATACCTATTTTAAAAATTGAAGTGATACGGTGTGTCGAACAACAACTTAATATCAAAACATATCAACAACTTGGCATCATTGATCCAACATATACACAAGTAATTCAAAACTCAAAATAAAAGTTAATTAGCTAAAATTGATACGGTTTACAAAATTAGCTAAAATTGATACGGTTTACAAAAATTAGCTATAATTGATACGGTTAACAAAATTAGGGTTTAAATATATTGAAGAACCGTATCAGGGCATGTCGAACAACAACGGTCCAACATATCAACATCTTAGTATCAAAACATATCAACAGCAAAAAATATATCGTGCATATCGAACAACAACAGTCCAAAATATCAATAAGTTCAAAAACGGTGTCCATATCAATACTTGTCCATGCTGCATACCCCCGATTTGGTATCAAAACACACAATATTAACAAATAATTCATAGTTTCAAACACACAGAACAACGGAACTTCATTTTGAGTTTGAGACTCATTTAAAAACAACGGCAACTAGAACTTGATATATAAAACATATTCCTTGAGTACAACTTCATTTAAAAAGAACGACAAACTAAAAGGAATCTTTGTTCCATACTAACAACTGTTTTTTTGAATTTGAGACTCATTAAAAAAGAACAACAAATTCTAGATTCTTCGAGACTTCTGACCATATTGCTTCCCTGTGGGTTGACGGCGTCTTGAAGAGGTAGGACGATCAGTGGGGGGTTCAACGAGCTGTAATATTGTGTCAATATCAGTTTGTGTGCACCCGGTTAGAACTGATTTTATCTTGACGAGGGTATTATATAGCAAACTCAGACGCCTCTTGCTTGCGGTCTCGCCTTGCTCTAAGAAGGGATCAATAATTACTATAGCTTCTTGAATTCTCTGCATATATTATGGTAAAACAATATATAAGTTCGATTATACTTGATCAATTCACAAAGAATAAAAAAAACCAAATATTACCTCATCATTATTTGTCTACAGGACATCTTCAGTATTTGTCGGCGGGACATCTTGCCCCCCTCTCGATTTGCGGTATGGGTGGACGGACAAATAAAGCGTCGAGATACATTTTCATACCACGCCATATAATCATGTGTGCACTCACCCGGGGTACTTGTCTCTACGCCTCGATGCTCCTGTGCAAATACATGATATAACCAACTCAGCCACATTTCCTCAGCGTGTCCATTTGTCACCGAGTAGCTTTTGCTCGTAAGTCCACGTTTTCCTCGAATAGGACTGAACGGTGGAGGTGGAATGTACTGACGATGCCCAAACTGCCGTAACACCCGTACAGGGTGATAAGGCTCGACAGTTTCCTTCATTTTCAATGTACACATATAAAAGGATACTTCTTAAAATGGATGAGTATCCCTAAGGGACCGATATGAGTCCCATGTCACCTGCAATGTCATGATATTAATAAAAATAATGTCAAAATTTGATATTATGATCATTTGGAAAAAAAACACCAAATAAATTTTCATTTTGCCTAACCTCGTTGACCGTCAGCGTGTCAAGCCTATCCCTAATAGCTCTGACATGCTCCAAAGACACTTTGTTGTCACGTTTGCTCAACCACCGGTATGCTTGTGGCTGGTCAGGTCTGTACCCACCATTTAAAACCGACATTAAAGAAGGAAAG
Source organism: Dracaena cambodiana (assembly GCA_036321105.1). Taxonomy (NCBI): domain Eukaryota; kingdom Viridiplantae; phylum Streptophyta; class Magnoliopsida; order Asparagales; family Asparagaceae; genus Dracaena; species Dracaena cambodiana. Next base: position 42,544,139 of record JAYEPQ010000002.1, on the reverse strand, counting down.
TGAGCGAAGATTCACGCCTGCAACAATGAAATTTTAAATTATCACATATCACAATATGCTAATTATATTTGTCTATCTAAATCCATTAAATAACATAACATAAACACACAAGATCTATATTTCAATTTATTCCGGATTCGAAAATCAAAAATTAACCATCTAATCTAAGCACAAAAAAAAACAACTAATATTCACAATATAAATTTTGCACTTAACTATTATAATTTCCAACTAACATTAATCGATAACAATAATATAATCTAAACTATTTTAACTAATAAAAACTTTAATTTCACCATAACTAAATATAAAGAAATTATTTTTTCCCAATCTCTTTGCCCCTGAACTAAATCTACTTTCATCAACACTCATTTCCAAATTTTTCCCCAAATCAAAATGCAAAAAATAACACAAAAAATTAGGGTTTCATTTTTACTTTAAAATCAAGAAAAATACTAACTCAACTCCTCTCCTCCTTTAAATCCGCCTTTGTGGCGGAATGCCGGTCGGGACACGGACGGTCGGAGCGGAGGAAACGGCCGGAAGGGGGAGGAGAAATGGGTGGTCCGGATAGAGCTCTTGGATAAGAGATTTCGGATTATTGGGAGAGATAGTGGAAAGGAGATGGGTTTAATGAAGGAGGAGAAGGGGGAGAGATGGGTTTGGAGAAGGAGGAGTTAACTTTGAACTGGAAAATTTGGGTTTGGAAAATCGGCTGGAGTGAAAGAGATGGAGAAGATAAGGGCAAAAGTGGTATTTAGGTGTGCTCACTAGGAAAAAATAAGGGATTTTCAAAGTAGGGGTGTGCGCAGTAGGAAAAGTGGGCTCACTAGGATAAAATATGTGCCCATCTAGAAATTCCCTTCTATCTTGGCAGGAAAGCTGGCGCATTTTAGCAGAAGGGAAGGGGACTCATGGGCGCATTGAATGTCCATTGCCTAACTGTTGCCAGTTTATGGGACCACGAAATGGCCAGTGAATGGAGCCCGATGGATATAACCTATGAGAGTGACCCACTTAGGGTTTCAAAAATGGCACACCATTTTTCCTAGTGAGCCTACTTAGAAACTTCTTTCATATTACAAGTTTGTCATTGAATTTTTTGGACTGAAGTATCCCATCTTCAATCTCTCTTCTCCTTCTCTTCTCAAACTGCAGTTCAGTTAACCCAAAAAAAAAACTAAAAACCATAATTATTCCATCAAATCTTTTCACATATTAAATTATCTCACAAATTAAATTCGAAAATTAACTTTATTAGGTTTTTATTTATTCAAAAACCTTAGAAACAGTGTAGATTAATAAAAGTTATGCATAAAAAAACTCATAGTCCGGATAGACAGTCCAGACGACTCTCTACTGTCTAGACTGACAGTCCAGACGATCCAATATTTGTCCAGACTGAAAGTCCGGACAGTGGACTGTTGTCCGGATTTGTAGTCCAGACGAAATTTTTTTATCCGGACAAAATTTTTTTTGTCTGGATTGCCAGTCCAGACAGTAGTCCATTGTCCAGAATTCTAGTCCGTATAGTTAAAATTTTATCGGGGATGTACACCCCACACAGGAGATAAGAGCTAAAAATATAAGTAACAACTTTTGTTAGGATAGGAATTGACGTAGTAAATATGACTAACAACTTTTGTTGACTATAACACCATGAACCAAAGGAATAAATTCATATTTTTTAATAATAAAATAAAAATAAAAGGTCAATTCGTCAGTATGCAGTATGTGGAAACAATTATAACATAATGCAACAAATACAAAGAATTTATTCATTTTTCAAATTTGTACACAAATTTTAACTCTTTCCAACTACAAATTTCATCAACAACACATAAATACGAAATTCAAATTCAAACAATGGGAATTATGAGCAAACCAAGCCATAATTAGAAACAACATTACATAATATATATATATATATATATATATATATATATATATATATATATACAAAGTTCGTTTGCAGCAAACAGTTCTCGAACAACCATCTAAAACACATTGTTTTTTAGTACAGCCCTTTCAAATTACGACCCAAAACCAAAAACAATTAAAGCTAATGTCTCCAGGTTTTAAAACTCTTGAGGAGTATTAATTCAACCGGTCATCCACTAATCGGTTGCACTTCTTCTTCTGAGTCTAGTTCATTAATATTTGCTCTTTCATAATACTTTTCAGCAACATGAAACTTTGTTAATATCAATACCCTAGCCCCTGCAAGTGGATAAATATAAATATTTAGCACACAAGTGAGAAATAAGACAAAGTAAATAAATCATTATGGGCATATTGAAACTAAAAGTTTTATAAAACTCATTTGGTAACTGAACAACATAAAATTTAAATATACAAGTGGAGTTGTCAAAAGTTAATTTAATTATATTAAATATCGGAATCAGATCCTAACACGTGATACACATAATATACTGCCCACTTAAATATAACAGAATAATGAATAGCAAATCTAAACAATACTTACAATTTATACAAAAACTTTAACATTTTCCCACAAAATAGCCTCTAGGCCAACTTCTAAACTTAACCTTTATTTCTTTACAAAAAACAAATCTCGACATCAACGTATTTTCAAACTCTTACCATGCTAGAGTCGTATGTGACTTAACCCCAAAAGGAATGCGATTCAGATACAGGTCTCATAAACATCCAACATATAATAATGGAAAATATATCCAATACTATACTGATACCAATACCAAGCAGCTTAGCTAAGATTACCCTGGAGTTTTCCCTCACAGTAATTCTTCTACTTTTACCATGCAACTGTTTACACTCAGAATTTATGGTATTCATACATATAAATAGCATTTTAATTGAGGCTATCAACTACCAGTTTTCTGTTTTGAAGCTATATCGTCATTTATGTTGTTTTGCTTTGTAATATTTAAACTGTACAAACACTCTAACTCTAAAATCTCTGCATCACACGTCGCATACGAGTCAATATTTTTTTTTTTGCCTTCCATTGCCAAATATAATAATTATACTCATAATTGGATGCATTTTATATTCAAATATATCAAAATATTTTTTTTAAAAATTCTCAAGGCAATGTTGGTTTTTATTTTTCTCCAAAATCATTTCAATTAATTTCTCAGTAAAAAAAAAACTTACAAAATGAGGAAGAGAATTTCACCCATCTCGACTCAAGAAATGGCGACGGCAAGGGGCGACCGGATTGGCTGGATCAGCAGCGACAGCGGGCAACCAGAAAAGAAGAGAGGTTGGTTGGAGTTGGGTTTAGAGAAGAGAAGAGAAAGAGGAAGGAGGCCCCTAAAATTAGGAGAGGTGGGAGAGAAAAGGAAGAGAGGAGTTGGATTTTTTGGTGAGAGAAATTTGCCGGCCCTAGATTTGGAGAGATGAGGGAGAGAAGGAACGGAAGTGGGGAGAGAAGGAAGAGAAGTGGCGAAGGGAGATAAAGTGTGAGTAGTTTTGGGTTTTTTTTGTGTTCTCACTGAGAAAACTCTCCTTTTTCAAAAGAAATAACTCTCCTTTTTCAAAAGAAATGGTGGGTTCACTAGGAAAATTGGACTCACTAGAAAAAATGGTGTGCCCATCTAGAAACTCCCCACTTAGTCAGTAACTTTCTCCTTTTTCCTTTTTTTTCCCAAATCATGCATTAGAAATATCAATCTTGGCTACCTCCGAGAGGCAAAGTGATGCTGGACGGAATTTATTAGTGAGAAATTGGGAATTTTAATTAATTTAGGTTAGGCCTAATTAGTGTTCTCCGCAAAAATCTTGCTTTCTTCCATTGATTACGATAACAACAACGAAAGTGGAACAATAGAAAAACAAACGAGAGGATTTATATTTTTATCGCTCTTTTTTACAATAAAAGTGGGTTCTAATGATCCAACAAGTAAAATCTGTTGACGATCCAACGTGAAAATCTTTCTTTACAGAAAATGATGGTCGGCCCTAACTTCTCTTTCTTTGGTCTCAAAGTTTCAAGACTTTCTCACGTAACTTGAATTGTCAAAAGATCTCCAAGGCTTCAAGGCTTTCTTACGTAACTTGAATTGTCAAAAGACCTCTAAGGCTCTCTCGCGTAACTTGAATCGCCAAAAACCTCTAAAGTCTCCCTCAAAGAGGCTATTTATAGACTTTAGTTGGTTATGAGAATTTTCATAGGGATAAGAATAAAAAGCTTTTGTATTTATCAAGAATTCTAATCAAATATTTAGTTTTTATTTAAATCTCTTGAATTTAGATTCTGATTGGATTCAATTCGGGTATTAGATAGTCTCAAATCTTAAACACAATCAATTAAGAATTTTGAGATCCGTCCACGTGGAGTTAAATACTCTGGACGCGGAGTTAAGGATTTAGCTTCGCATTTTGCCTCTTCACGGGAAACAATGGGATAGCTTCACATTCTACAAAGCTATTTACCATCTTTTCTTTATTAGAAAATTTTTATCTCCAACAGGACCCCCTCCAAAGTTTTCAAAATTATTTATGATTGGCAAATTTTGAAATACTTTGGATTTCCAATTGGATGACTTGACAATGGCAGTTCAAGGCTCTTTTTGCATAACTTGAATTGTATATGCTAAGATGATTGGGTCAGAATCATCGATCTTTGGCAGAGGCTCCCAAGTGCACATATCTGGAGTTTTGGTGAAGGCACTTCAAGACTCTCTTGTATAACTTGAATTGCTAATGTTAGGATGATCGGGTAAGGATCATCAGTTTTTTGTAGAGACGTCTAATTGCATATGCCTGAATTTTTTGTGAAAACACTTCAAAACGCTCATGCGTAACTTGAACTTTTTATCAGAGATAAGAACTTAACATGATAGGTCTATGGAATTTTGAGCAAACCCCAATTATAACGGATTTGGTATGCTTTTACCAATAGCCGTTTGCATTGGACTAGCCATGTTATTCCCATCAGCATAGTGAGTTGTCGAGAAATTAATTTCTTGTCCCCTTAGCCTTTAACAGTATTTGGTAGTTGATTTCATACTTTTACCTCCAGTACGATAGAGTTAGCAAGGAACTTGATCTCCTCTTCCTACTGTTTTAATAGCATTTGGTGGTTTATACGTTATCCCCTAACATGATATGTTGTCAAGAATTTGATTTTCTCTCTCCTTTTGCCTTAACAGCATTAGGTAGCAAAATTATATTCGTGTATATATATATATACACATACATACATACATACTTTTTTCTCCTTTTTTATTTTGTTTTTAAATTTATAGTAATCATTTGGCCATCAAATTTTCAGTCATCATACAAAATTGTCTAATGGCTAATAAGAACAGTAGAAACAATATGATACTTATCACCATCAATGTCTTCGGTGCCTTCGACCCAATCCGGTTGCTAGCTAATGAGGACGACTAGATCGCAGCTGTGGTTCGGAGCGTACTCAAGGGGCAAGCTTGCATGTACGGGCTGCCCGTGCTTAGTGTCGATTAAGTATTTTTTTTGTTTTTTGGAGAATTAGTTGAGTAAGTCGATTATTCGTCTTTCAGCAAGTCTAAGTGTACGCCCATGGTTTCTCCTTTTTTGGTAGAAACCAGAAAGAGTCCCTTCTACTTCATTTTATGGAGATCATGGTTGAATAACATTAGCTTCCCTGCTAGTACAGAGATCGCTCCGGCAGGATCATTGGTTCCTATGACCAGAGTTGACATATTCACGAAAACTTTGTTCTGTTCTTCTTTAAGCTGGAGTACACCGGCTTCCATCAATACTTGGAGTCGATTCTTAAGAAGGTAGCAATTCTTGGTTGGATACCTAATGTTTTGGTGGAATAAACAGTAATTAGAATGTTGGTCTTTCCTGCGTCTTCTGACTTTCAGTTCTCTAAAAACTTTAACATCACTTTTTTATTGAGGAAGTGAAACAGAGTGCCAACTTGCTCTGTCTTGAATGAATAAGTCATATCAAGTCCTGCGCCTCTTGGTTTTTGGGGTCTTAAATTCGGATATGCAACTGATGTCATCGTAGCCTTCCCTTTATTTTTAGGATTCTGTGAATATGGCCTGTTATTTATGGAGTTTCTCGTACGATGAGTTTTTTCAATCCGGCAGATTATATCTTTCACCTGCTCTCCTTACTTTAGCAAGTCTTTTTAGGTTTTGAACTCTACAGCTCCCATTCTTATCAGCACATTGGTCCTGAAATTATATTTACAGGTTTTTACCAGTATTTCCTGTGTCATACCGTGTCAGCATTGCACGGATTTTTTCAAAAGCATTCTAAGAAGATTTTGACTGTCTCTTCTTCTCCCTGTTTCATTACAAGGAGGGAATGAACTGAAATCTCAGTGTTATCATCAAAGAAATATGCCAAGAACTATTTCTCCACATCATACCAAGTATTAATGGTCACCGGGGGCAATTGCATGAACCATGTAAAAGCAGGCCCTCGAAGGGTACTCACGAATAGTTTAGTCATTTTGGGATCGTTTCCCATTAGATGACCGGTCTGCAACAAGAAATAATATATGTGCTGACTTTGGGACACTTTTCCATCATATGATTCTAATTTGAGGGTTTTTATTTTTAAGGATAAGGGGCGAAGTCCCACTCAAGCGAGTATGATCTTGAAACCCCCGATTCTTTCAACTCCTTGTTTCTGCATTAATATATCAAGTTGCCTCTGTAGATTCTCCACCTTCTCTTCATGAGGATCATTGAAGAAAAAGTTATTGTCTTCTTCATACACTGAGCAAGTTTTTCTTCTTTATTTTATTTTTCTTCATTTATCTTGAGTGGTAGTTCCTCATTTGTTTTGGGCGGTGGTTCCGAGGATGAGGTTTTAGCCTTATCTTCGACTATTTTCTGAGTATACTCAACCACTTTCATGAGTATTGCTTTGAGATCATCGATAGTTTTTTGTTGGTTTCGAATTATTTGCTCTTAGGCTTCAACCTCTGATCGACATCATCGGACCTATTCACCACGTTCGACGCCAATTTTCTTGGTCAGGAAGAAGTATATGACTGGGGAAAAGTACGGCTGAATTTGTCGCTATCGTCGTCGTAAGAACCCATTGTGAGTTTCTTGTAATTTCGAAGAGCGATGGCACCTGAATTGAGCCGGGTAAAATGGTGAGGCTGTTTGTCATCTGCATCCGACTTATTTCCTTCCTCCATGATCTTCTTACTTTTACCGATCATATTCGAGGTCACCGTCTTCAATTCTTTTTCTTTGATTCTATATCTCAGATTATTCTTTCTCCTTTTATGAGTATTTTAATGAGACTCTATTATTCTGTCAAATACAGACACTCTTTTTTTACTACAACAATAATTATTTAATACAACTGATATTAATTGCTCACAATGGCATGTTGAGTGTGATTGAGTTTGAGTTGGTTTTTTTATTTGTCAAGTATTCTCTAAGATCGAGAAATTTAGAAAATAAAGAATATTCAGTTATATTTTGGGTGTGGGGCCCACTTGGCTGTCGGATAAGTCCATGCGCCTGCTGAAACTTTTCAGTGCTAATGGCGTTGAACTACTGATCTATCAGATGTTCAGCATTTTGTTTATCAGTTTTGATTCTATACGCTGGTTGTTTTACATGAAGTTGGGAATTAGCTCCGCGTTTTAGAGCACTCACGTGAGACTGAGCTGTAGTTTCGCACTTTACGCTAGCCCCGCATTTTACGCTGGCTTGGCATTTCTGAATAAGTTTAACTTCTATTGTTTGTTTAACCTCATGTGGGGGAGTATCCTCGCATGCTGGCATAACCTCGCGATTTATGCAAGAATTCTTGACTTTGCATTTAACGTTAAGCTCAATTTTTTCTCCAACTTTAATAGCCTCGCTTGGAGAATTTTCATCACACGCTGGCTTATTTTCAATTTCTTCGCAATTAATGCAAACTTTTGCACTCTTGCCAATTTCAAACTCAAGTTAAGTAGTCTCGCGTGGAGAGACTTTTTCTCGCGCTGGCTTATTTTTAATTACTTTGTGATTTATGCAAACTTTGACACTCTTGCCAGTTTCATACCCAAGTTCAGTAGTCTCGCGTAGAGAGACTTCTGTGCACGCTTACTCTCCTCTGAGATTAACCTCACATTTTATGTGAGTATTGTCAATTTTTCTAATTTCGTGTCCAGGATCTGTAGCCTCGCATGGAGATACCTCTTCACACGCTGGCTTACAGTCAGTTTCGCGTTTTATGCAATTTTCACTGGTCTTGCGATTAGCGCAATCCATTTCACGAGGTATAGCCTCATTTTCAGTGCTAATGGCGTTGAACTACTGATCTATCAGATGTTCAGCATTTTGTTTATCAATTTTGATTCTATACGCTGGTTATTTTACATGAAGTTGGGAATTAGCTCCGCGTTTTAGAGCACTCACGTGAGACTGAGCTGTAGTTTCGCACTTTACGCTAGCCCCGCATTTTACGCTGGCTTGGCATTTCTGAATAAGTTTAACTTCTATTGTTTGTTTAACCTCATGTGGGGGAGTATCCTCGCATGCTGGCATAACCTCGCGATTTATGCAAGAATTCTTGACTTTGCATTTAACGTTAAGCTCAATTTTTTGTCCAACTTTAATAGCCTCCCTTGGAGAATTTTCATCACACGCTGGCTTATTTTCAATTTCTTCGCAATTAATGCAAACTTTTGCACTCTTGCCAATTTCAAACTCAAGTTAAGTAGTCTCGCGTGGAGAGACTTTTTCTCGCGCTGGCTTATTTTTAATTACTTTGTGATTTATGCAAACTTTGACACTCTTGCCAGTTTCATACCCAAGTTCAGTAGTCTCGCGTAGAGAGACTTCTGTGCACACTTACTCTCCTCTGAGATTAACCTCACATTTTATGTGAGTATTGTCAATTTTTCTAATTTCGTGTCCAGGTTTTGTAGCCTCGCATGGAGATACTTCTTCACACACTGGCTTACAGTCAGTTTCGCATTTTATGCAATTTTCACTGGTCTTGCGATTAGCGCAATCCACTTCACGAGGTATAGCCTCATGTTCTGCCTCTACTTCAGCCTCGCGTTTTACGCGAGTTTTGAGGGCACTTCGTCTTACCCGACGATTTCGATTACGGAGTTGCATTCTGGTGAGGCCAGTCTCTTAGCCCTCTTCGGCAGTGGAACAACATCCTCTCTTAGAGTTTTTCGCTCAAACAACGGCTCTATAGCCGTAGACTCAAAAGACCCCCGATTAACGGAGAATTTCTTATTACCTGATTTACGAGCTTTAGAGATCACGCAACGATAGCACTGCGTTTTAGTCGGATTAACCGATCTAGAGGAGTGATAATCTTCATACATTTGTTGGTCAATCTCAACGATGAGCACGTCCACGACCAATCCAATTTTCTTTGTCGAATTGCGCCACAATATCTTGTTCAGTAAAAGAGATGTCTCCTACTGTAGTCGTCAGTTTGGTCTCCACAAAAATCTTTCTTTCTTTCAAGGATTAAGATAATTACAATGAAAGAGGAACAATAGAAAAACAAACGAGAGGATTTATATTTTTATCGCTCTCTTTTACAATAAAAATGGGTTCTAATGTGGCGATAGAATCTAATTAGTAGAACCTGATGACGATCCGACATGAAGATCTCTCTTTGAAGAAAATTATGGTTGACCCTAACTTCTCTCTCTCTGGTCTCAAGGCTTCAAGGCTCTCTGGCGTAACTTGAATTGCTAAAGGATCTCTCAGACTTCAAAGCTCTCTCACATAACTTGAATTGCCAAAAGACGCCCAAGGCTTCAAGGCTCTCTCGCATAACTTGAATTGACAAAAGACCTCCAAGGCTTCAAAGCTCTCTTGCGTAACTTAAATTGCCAAAGACCTCTAAAGTCTCCCTCAAACAGGTTATTTATAGACTTTAGTTAGTTATAAGAGTTCCATAGAGATAGGAATATAACGTTTTTGTATTTATCAAGTATTCTAATCAAATATTTGGTTTTGATTTAAATCTCTTTAATTTTGATTTTGTTTGGACTCAATTCGAATATTAGATAATCCCAAATTTTAATCACAATCAATTAAGGATTCTGAGATCTGCCTACGCGGAGTTAAATACTCTGGACACGGAGCTAAGGATTTAGCTTCGCATTTTGTCTCTTCACATGAAGTTATGGGATAGCTTAACGTTTTGCAAAGCTATTTGCTATCTTTTCTTTATTTGGAAAATTTTACCTCCAACAGTTAGGGCCAGTAATCGGACTGTGCCCAGTACGGCTCGAACACGGTCCGTGCCTGGTACAGACGTTCAGGCACGACACGTCCACAGTTGCGAATGTATCGTGCTTTAGGCACGGTATGCCTACCCAGGCACTAGCCTGGGCTTGACCCGTCGGGCACGTACCGTGCCTATGCTTGGTTGTGTCGTGCCCATGCCTAGCCGTGCCGACCCGTTTTTTATTATTTTTTAATTACCCTTTGGGTTAATTAGTTAGTTTAGTAAGTTAATTTATAATTTAGTAAGTTTAGTGAGCTCTAATAAATAAAAAAAGATAGTAAAAATAAAATTTTATTATATGAAATCACATTATATTACCAAAATAACTCTATATATCTCATTGAAAATTATACAAAATCCAAAGAAAGGGAAGAGGACCCTAATCGTCACTCTCAACTTGTTTTTATTATTTTTTCAAGAGATTTATGAGTTTTAAAAAAATTACATGAAAAAAATTACAAATGTACATTTAGAATTAAACCTAAAATTGATTGGTGATGCTTGAGAGTGGAGAGTTGAAACCGAAAGTTGATTGTTGATACTTGAAAGTTGAGAGATAAGAGCTGAAGTCGAAGATTGATTTCTCGGAAGTCAGAACTTCTTGATGCTTCTCTTGAGACTTGAATCTTGAACGAATATGGATGAAGTTGTGTAGAAGAATTTTGTGTTTGGAAATATTAGAGAGAATTGAAGATTAAGGAGAGTTTGAGAATTGAGAGGAAGAATGAAATTGGAGGAAGAAAGAGGTTATTTATAGAGGGAAAAAGAAGATATTTTGCAAAAGGGAAAAAGAAGATATTTTGCAAAAAAAAAAAAATTGTAAACCCCCCCCCCCCCCCCCCCCCCCCCCCCGCGCCCCAAACGGCCATTTTGACCGTTGGGGGACAAAATTTGCAAATGTTTTTTGTGAACCCCCCCCCCCCCCCCCCCCAAAAAAAAAAAAAAAAACCAATGGCTACTTTCATAGTCGTTGGGGTATCTTATGCCAAAAAAAAAATTGCAAAAACCACCCCCAATGGTTATAAATGGTCATATTTCTAAAAAAGTAAAAAAAAAAAAATAATACATGCCGAGGCGTGCCTCCAACCCGTGCCACTCCAGCTCGGGCTGTCGGGGCAGTGTGCCTGGCCAGGCACGTGCCCGACAGGCTTCCCGGCCCATTTGCCACCCCTAGGCCTAGCTAATAGGTGCCGGATCGTTAAATAATTTAAATTATATTTTTCCTTAACTAATGCATAAATGATAAAAATGAAGTGATTAATCAAAAAAAATTAGGAAAAGAAAATAGAATTTTATTTCTTTTAATTTTGATAAACTTTCCAAATTGACTCCATAAAGCTCTTTGGATATCATAAAGGACCGTAGCCGTCACCTTTAACTTGTTTTTTGTATTACTTTTTAGAGAATTATGAGTTCTAAATAAATTAGAAATGAAAACAATACAAGTGTAATACAAATGTATATAAAAATACATGAAGACTGATGATATGAAATAATTTAGTCTTTAGTCATCTTTCGGTGAATTTTCCATTTTTGAATCATTTGTGAGCGCTTGGTTTTTAACTCATGCATCCAGCAAATCTTTTAAGCACACATACATCTCTAGTGTGCTTATCGCTATTGAGCTCCTCTCCGTTAGCACTATTACACCTACAGACTCCAATACTATTATGGATACTAGAGACGTTAGTATATCACAAATCATGTTGGAAAATATAAAATATATTTTTTCTTGCCATTTCCAACAGACCAAAATATCAAAAGAATTATATCTTTCCTGTAAGTTAATCTCTACAGAGACACAATAAGGATAATAATGCAGTTCAATAATGGAGTGTGAGATATTTTAGTTTTTTTAGTTAATAAGTTTGAAAGTAATTTGCTCTTTACACTAGTTCATTAGATGTTGTTTGGGTTTTACTACTTGATTGATATTACCATACATATTTTCGTATATTGAGTACATAATATTTATTACTGAATATTTTTTCATAACCCATATTTCTATGGAATTCTGTGATTAAATATTCTACTGCATCTAGTTTAGTGCGCAGATCTATTATAGTGCGCAAAAAAAATAAATGTGGAAAATTTTAAAAATATTTATTAAATTTTGCTTTTGTTGATACTACAATATTTACAATATGAGGATTATGTCTATTTTACGCAAAAATCCCACTAATTTCAATTTTAAAAAATATAGTGCAATACGAATAATTGGATAGTAAGTTCTAGAAAGTACTCTGGCACTTATGTGTACTTGGGTAGTTAGTTCTAGAAAGTACTCTAGTTGCACTTTTAAAATGGAATAAGAAATCCCTAATACATGCTAATTGATCCCATTCATTAGAATCTAAATAGCAAGAGGGCAATTCAATTTTAGAAATAATTGTAATGCTTTTTTGTACGGAATTACCTCATTCAATATTTTGTATGTAGAGTTCCATCGTATTCTTATATCTTGTGATAATAATTTTGATTTAGCTTTAAAATTTTGACAAATTTGTTTAAAAACTTGTGTTGAGGTCCACTACATTTTCCAATGGCAATTGTATTTCTAAGTTCACGAATAGATTCATTAACAATACTTGAACCATCTTGCAATCACAAGTATATTATATGACAAGCACGTCTAATTTCAATTGCAACCGTATTTTCAGATGCATTATTAAAAGAAAAGAACTTTTTTCCAATTCCAAAAGCCAAAAAAACACTAAGAAGAACTTGAACTAGATTATGTACAGTTTGAGTAAATTCAAATTTTCTAAATCCTATTATTATGTTTTGAATGCACCAATCATCATCTATATAATAGGATGTTATACATAGGTAATGATTATCATTTAATCATTCCCCACAATCAGAAGTAATGACAACTCTATAAATTAAAGAAGTAAAAAATTATAATTTAAAGTTTGTCTCCTATCTTGATAAATTTTGGTTATATCGGACTTACATGTATTTCTAGGCACTTTTTTAAATTCGGAATTATGTGTTGTTCTAATAAATTTATCGGACTTACATGTAGTTCTAGGCACTTTTTAAAATTCGGAATTATGTGTTGTTCTAATAAATTTTTCGAAAGTTGGGTCTTCGACTATAGAGAATGGTTGTTTGGCTTGTACTATGTACGTAGCTAAGTGTTCTCTACCAAGCAGAAAATTTTATTTAAAAGTGCCTAAACTATTACCAAATGTGTTTTTTGTGCTTGATGTAGTTCATTTGGTGGGTTTGCTTTCTCTAAATACCTTTTAAATCTCCCGTTCCACTTCCCTTAAGAAAAGAATATATTTTTTGGTAATATTTACATCTTGTTTTTCTAACTTTGTCATCTATAAATTTTCAAAGTGATTACAAATATCGGATTTGGAAATTCTAAAGGAGGTGGGCGCATCTTTAGAAGAAAGTGTAGTGGACTTAGGCATATTAGATGAAGCTATGTTATCATGTGATTGTGATACTGCTCATAGTGTGACAATGAAAATGGAACTTGTGGTGTTTTACCTAATAATTGATGCAAAAATTGATATTCATCCGAAGTTAAAAAAAAAAAGGAGAAAAATTGTCGGCGCCTTGTGATGGAGTGTGAAGAGATGAGAGAGAGCTTGACCTTCCTTCTTTGATTGAACAAGAGAGCAGGGTGGGAGCTTGAGCTCCTAAGTCAATGGATGGAAGAGGACACGAAAAAAGCATATTTCTATAGATATCCCCTACCTCACTTGAGGGTAGGGGTGAGCATCGGTCGGTTCGGTTCGGTTTTTTGAAAAAAATCCAATCGAAAACCGAACCGAATTTATAAAACCGAACCGACCGAATAAAAGTGAAAACTGAAAACCGAACCGAATTTTAGGTTCGGTTCGGTTCGGTTTTCAGTTTTTAGGGTTTAAAACTAATTAGGTGATAAATGCATGTATTTTATACAAAAAATAATAACTTTCTTTCTATTTTTTTCTTTTTCTACCTATTAAAATAACAATCACATGTTTTTCATTAAAAATTTAAAAGAAAAACACATTGAAAATAAATCAAAGAAAAAAATAAGCTACAATTCCCAAAATTCGGTTTATTTGGTCAATTTCGGTTGAAGCTAAAGCCACCGAAACCAGACCCGAAACTCGTAATTAATTGCGGTTTTTAAACCGAACCGAACCGAAAATCGAATAAACCGAACCGATCGGTTCGGTTCGGTTTTGCGGTTCGGTTCGGTTTTTTCGGTTTTATGCTCAGCCCTACTTGAGGGTATCTTCTTCTAATTTAGAGAGTTGAGCTTAAAACTTGCTTGGAGAATTGAAGAGCTTGAGCTTAAAGAGAGTAAGTGCTTGAGAAATTATGAAAACTTGATTTATTTATTTATTTTCCTTTTTTTTTTAAGAAATTTTTACAGAGAGTTAGAGAGAATGAAAGATGTGAGTTGTTTGAGTTTGTGAGAAAAAAAAAATGAAATCAGAGCAATGGGGAGGTATTTATAGGACGAGAAAAGGAGAATTTTGCAGAAATAATTGTAAACCCTATCTCCAAATGGCTATTTTGACCGTTGGAGAGGCTACAAATTTTTTGCAGAAAACCCCCAAATGGCTATTTTCCAACAAAACACAATTGCTGAAAACCTCCCAATTTAACATGCAACAACTCTTAGAGCCATTTAAAAAAAAAAAGTATGCATGTGCACGGGCCATGTCGGCCTTGGCCAGCTGGCTGGAGCCTTGTGGCTCAAGAATAGTCCAAGTCACACCGTTGCGCCATGTCGGGCCAGACGTGCCGATAGGCCGCCGGCCCAATAGTCAGATCTAATTTAGGCTGTGTTTATTTACATAGAAGTAGAATAAAAGTAGTAGAAGTAAATCTACCTTCATTACTTCAAGTATTTGTTAGGCAAAAAAAAAAAGTTGGAAGTTGCTCTTTTTTATATGCTGAGGTAACACTTATGTAGCACGTTACTTCTAAAGTTTTCTTCCTCACAATTTTATATTGGAAATGCTCTATGAAGTGAAGAAAGAAGCTAAGAAATTAATTTTTATTTGCATGTCAACATTACCATCTAAAATATATACTTTTATACATATAAAACAAATAAAACTATATCAGTATTATTTTATTTAATCAATTAAATAATACTCATATCCCATTTTCTCATACACATTTTTCTTCCAAAATTTAGCAAATAAATATAAAAAAAAAACTCTCTTCTTCTACTTCTATCTTAAAAATTATTTATTAATTTCTTCCCTACTTCCACTATTTCCAACACCCAAATATACACTTTGTTATCAAATATACACTTAGATAACAAAAGGTATTATCTTTTTTGATTCAATAGACAATTTAAAAATAAAGGGGCAAGTGAGTTCACAACCTCTGTTTGTATCCCAAAATATGAAGAGAACAGTTGTGGGTCACGAAAATCTTTTTATTGAAATTTGAAAAAGAATTACAATAACAATGATTGCCCATTTAAAAAAGATGAGGAACAATAATTCCTCTTTCTTTAAGTTGGGATTCTAAGTGGATAGAGGTGAATCTTATTTTCCATTGACAATCTAAACTCTTCAAGTTGGGAGCTTCTGATAGCTTTGAGAGTTGATAGCTCCTTTAAGATTTGATTCACATATTGACGCAGAATGGAGGCGAAATTAGGGTTAGGGTTTTGAAAATTATGGTTTTTCTAGAGGAATTTGGAAAGAAATGATAGATTGGAGAAAAATTTTTGGGATTTAGGAATCCACCCAGGCCCACGCCCACTTTCCACAAATCCACGAGGAAAAAAATTTTTACTCAGCGAATTCCACGCCAGAGATTTCTCAAGAAAATTTCTTAAAATATTATTCTTCTTTTCAATACTCCATACAACCCCTATATATAGGAAACCCTAACAAACAGAATCTTAATAAAATCCAAACTCCTAATCAAATCAAATATGTAGTACAATCCAAATCCTAATCAAATCAAATTTAATCTAATCAAATCTATTCCTAAATCAAATTTGATCTCCATCAATTCTCCCCGGCTTCAAAGCATTCATCCCCGATGAATGCGGAGATAAAGAATGATAAACACGTCCGGGTTGAACTGATTGACATCCACAAAGTATCCCAATTGGGCCAAGGTGGTGGTCGAGGAACCATATCTGGTACATCACATCTGTACCAAGGCGGTGGAGGTAGAACTGGCTTCTTTCGTGAGCCAGTTTCAAATGACTGTAAATCTCACAAATTATTTTGGCCATGAATAGTAGAAGCAAATCTCTTCGAAACTTCATATGAATCTGTATGTTGAGTCGATAATTTCTTCATAATTCTTGTAATGAATCTCTCAAGAGGAACTGATGTTTTTACCTCATTATCAACAATAACTTCTTTTCTATGTGAAGTCTCACTTTGGATGAAAGTTCCTGTACTCCCTGTACATCTGCAAATATGAGAGAAGAAGATATTTCCGTTGGTTTCTCCTCGTAAGTATGATCATCAGAAGTATTCACAGGCGGCTGAAATTTCGCAGTTGGTTCTATTGAAGGATTTTCAGAAATCTGAACTATTGAGTCTTCAACTTCTGTGGATGAAAAAAAAGTTCCATCTGGTACTAGTAATGGCTCATCATGAACTTTTGTATCCGGTGTAGGCTGCAAAATACATTCACCAAATATAGGAATATCTGCTTCAATCTTATTAGCGATGCTATCATTACTAACCGTTTGACTTCTTTCATCCCTGCATTTAAGTGTGTTTTTAACACTGTCAAGTATCCGGCTACACTTCTTAAGCTCATCAATCATACATTGAAGTTTTTCATCACTAGTCATTGTTTTAGGCTCAGATGATTGAAACCGATGAGATGATAAATTTGGAAGGTGGTGTTGAGTATACCGATGACGAAGTAGACGTCGCAAGATATTCCAATCCAAATATAATTTATACTCTTTACTCCAAGTATAAACTTCTCCACCTAACTTTTGTCGGGCGTGAAGGCATTTCTGTGCTGAAGTCAGATCAGAAACTAGAAAGAAATCTTGGATATGATTCTCCCAATTTTGATACTTTTGTCGACCATAGAAACCCCAAAAAATGGGTATAGTAACATACATATCTTGCTCAATTTGTGATTTTTTAGCATTTGTGTTGATGTAATTATCATAGAACATGAACCTCATATATAATCAACTCAAAATTTTATCTCAAAAAGTTTAGAAAATATCCAAAAATCACGACGGATCAAAAACTGCTTGCATCGGAGTTGAAACGGACTCCGAATTGAAAGAAAATCCTTAACGGGTCTGCACTGTCAGCAGGTCTGCACTGTTGTAGATCTGAACCAAGAGTGGAATGGATCTGGATCTGCGGATCAAATCTGAAGCTTGCGGGTCGGACCCAAAATAAATCCAAACTTTTATTCTTTTGGATGTGGGTTTGAATAAGTGGATCAGAACCAAATCAATCCAATAACAAACAAACCCAAAACCCAATAGCTCTCTCTTCCAGCTTTCGCTTCTATCCTTCGACTGTCTGATCCTGATATTGAGTTCAGCAGCTTTCCACCAAATGAAGGAGATGGAAGTGAGAGGCCAAGAACTGGCGATGTTGCTACTGCTGAAATTGCTGCTGCTTCTGTTGTTGCTGCAGCAATTGTTGTTGTTGCTGTTGCTGAAATTGCTGCAGAGGTTTTGGAGGTTTTGTTGAAATTGCTGCTGAAATTGTTGCTGCTGAAATTGCTGCTGAAATTGTTGTTGCAATTGCTGTTGCTGAAATTGCTGCTGCAATTGCTGAGGTGGCTGTGGTCGACTAGGTGGCCGGAGTGGAAGTGAAAGGTGGACAGGGACCACGAGGCGACGTCGAGGTGGCGGAGATGGGGGTTGGGCGGCGTCTAGGAGGAGAGGGTGGAGTTGTTGGGGATTTTAGGGGGATCGGAGCATAATAGGGTTGAGTTGTTGGCGGCGGCTAGGTTGGGGATCGGATCAAAATAGGGTGGAGTGTTGGCGGCGGCTAGGAGGAGAGGGTGGGATTATGGAGAATTTTAAGGTTAGTTGGGTTGCTAGATAGCTGTGCGGGTAGAAACGAAGAAGAGGAGGAGATTTTTTTTTTTTTCTACAGATCTGATCTGAGTTTTTTTTTCTCTCTCTCTCTTGCTGGTTGATGGAGGGTGAGGGTGGCTGGGTGGTTGGGTCAGGTGGAGAAGGAGAAAATTTTAGGCTCTGATACCAATTTGATGCAGAACGGAGGCGAAATTAGGGTTAGGGTTTTGAAAATTAGAGTTTTTCTAGAGCAATTAGGGAAGAAATGATAGATTGGAGAAAAATTTTTGGGATTTGGGAATCCACCCAGGCCCACGCCCACTCTCTACAAATCCACGAGTAAAGATTTTTTTACTCAGCAAATTTCACGCCGGAGATTTCTCAAGAAAATTTCTCAAAATATTATTCTTCTTTTCAATACTCCATAAAACCCCTATATATAGGAAACCCTAACAAACAGAATCTTAATAAAATCCAAACTCCTAATCAAATCAAATATCTAGTACAATCCAAATCCTAATCAAATCAAATCAAATCTAATCTAATCTAATTTATTTCTAAATCAAATTTGATCTCCATCACATATTCTTTAATACAAGTGCTCCAATGAAGATAATCTAACTAATTTTCAATCTAAAATTTGACTATTTATAGGAATTTTGGGGCTTTTAATTTGGTTTAACTGGCTCATTAAATCTTTAAAATTTGTAACTACTGTATTAAATCCATGAGATTTGTAATTGAAACACATTGTGGTTGATCTATATTTTGATTCTCAACAATATATCTTGCTTGATTAGATTTGTGTTCATATTTTATTTTTTAAGACTTTAAAGACGAAACATGACTCTTTGAGAGTCGCGCTTTAATGCTTTCTTGGCTAGTAACGTGAACATCTCTGGTTGCTGATTCGCATTTGAAACACAATCTACTGATAATCCTGAGTAGAATGGTCATAATTCCCAATCCAAAAGAGAATAGAATGTATGATAGAATAGAATCATGAGCAGAAAAAAACATACGACATTGAATTTATTAATGAACAACAGGAGAATTAAAACCAAAATTTTGGCCAAATTCTGGAAACAATCAATCAGTCCCACGCTTGCAAGTATTGCTAGGACCTTACTACCATATGAATTTGTTCCCAAATGTGACTCTCATGAGTAATCAATCACCTTGAACGCCATTACTGAGGGGTTTAAACTTTGAAGGTCCAGGACTCAGAATAATTGTCACATAACATACAAATAAACAACACTATGAGGTCTCCAGTGATGACGAGCAGCATAATAATCGCCTTGATGAATTTGTTGCGCCATTTCTACTCTCTACATGGAAACAGATAGTAACAGACTCGGCTTCAATTTTGTTTAGAAAAAAGAACTTTATCTAATAATAATTCTTTTTTTTTTTTTAATCAAAAGAAACTCCTACGATATTCTATCATTTCTCATATGGTTATCTAATAAGAAGAAAGAACAAGACTGTTAGCTGACTGAGCCATAAACATCAAATACAACATAAAAATTGATGTAAATAGATATAGAATATTTAATTTTTACTATGGAAATGAATGCAAACTTGATTAATCGATATATTATCCATGAAACAGTGAAAATATAGTCTATTAGAACGGTAGCCTTCTCCATCAGCTCCATCTTGTTAAAACAATGTCCAATATTCTTAATTTTTTCCTTCATTATCTGGATGTCTCCGGTCACTAAAGGGGGCTTAATAATACAAAAATCTGAACAAGTTATGTAGAAACAAAAAATACCAAAGGATAATATTTTTTCACAAAAAACACATGCATTTGAGGAAGTTTCTTTCGCACAAGTAGAAAATAAAAGAAGAGAATTTACATTAGAAACGAATGAACCTCACCGAGGCTCCACCATTTGATCCCAGATATGAGCTCAGATAAAATTTCCTCCTCCGAGTTCAATTGGAACTGGAAAACACACTCTATTTCTTCAAGTGAAATGTTCAATGCTCCCTTCTAACTGCTGCTGGGCATGAGCGTTTCGAGTATTGTATTACCATTCACTACTTTTGTTGTGCCAACAACGAAGTCATAGCCCATTCCTTCCTGCGAAATGAGCACGCCAAAAAGGAGTTTCATTAGAAATCAGTCAGGGCGACAACAAAGATAAAAATCAAAGTCAGAACACTTTAAGTTGGAATAGGATAGAAGGTGGAGATAGAGACCAACACAAAGAATAGGATATGAGGCTTCCATCACAATGAAGAGATATGGAAACTTCAATCTCAATGAAGAAATATATCCAAGTCCATGAATTTGGAAATTCAAAACAATATAAAGTAAACTAGCATGAGACATGTAGAAGAGTGCCTACATGCACAACAGTGGATTCAATTGGGGACTTCAAATATAACATAAGGGGATCATATCAGGCGGACCATGAAGCACATGGTCCGCTTGATCTGAGGGTGAAGAGCACTTCATATCGTATGGGGTTCGGATCTCTATGCACGTGTGAAAAGAACAAGGTCACCAACTTATGCCCCAACCATATTTGGATAAGCTCTTCACCCATGTATCGAGAGGACCGTGTATGTTCCACACCTGATCTTAACCCGTCACAAGGGGTCCAGACATTATCTTTGTAAATAACAAAAATTCAGTTAAGAATGTGCAAAACCTTTAGGAGGAGAAAGAAAAAAGAAATATATTTACTTATTATATTTATTTTTATCACAAAAACCGGGACCTCCAACAACCTAAACCCCTCTATTTACCAATGAGCCATGCGTCACTGGCTAAAACGAAACACATCTTGATTAACAAAGCATCTTGAGTAACAATAAAAAGAATCATATCAAACAAGCCCAGTCCAAAGGTCAAATTGTAATGGGTTGAAAAGTAGAAAATATTACTAAATTGAAGCTAAAACCTAAACGTTTATAATCTAACACAGTGATATGAGTTATTGTTCACCTATAAGGCTAGAACAATACTTGCCCCTAAGTTGAATAAAAAGGCAATGAAAAAGATAGGACTCCAGACAATTTAGCAGCAGTAATGATACATTAGTTGACCGATCCCATGATCTAACCAGTTAATAACTTTGTGCTTACAGTTAGTAGCTAGAACCATTGTTTATTGTGTAGAGTTCGTGTGCACGCATTTATGAGGAAAATAGGAAGTTTGTGAATGGAAGAGAAAAAACAAGAAAGGGGTTAGAAGAGATAGAACAAGATGGGGGATGAGAACATATACCTGTGAACTCAAAAAACGAAGAGCAGCAATCTCTGCAAACGTTACCCCTCCAATAAAAATAACTAATGCAATAGCACGGCGTCCGTCAGCAACCCTGTCAAAACAACAAAATATTGCTGAGGACATGAGACATACTGCTTCTGGCTAAGAAATGCACGTACTCAAGCAAGACCCTCATAATATTACACAGAATCTTGGTACAGGATGAAATACAGGGTATGGTTAAATCAATTATCTGACCAGGTTCTTTTCCCCAACAAATGATATTTATAATGAACTTTTGACGTCTAGTAGCTAGTATTTAGCATCCAGCTATTTATAGAACATAGAAAAGCATATATCAGAAACAATTCATAGTATACAATTGGTTTGGAGGAAATAAAAGTTAAACAATCATTTACAAATTTACGGTAGCCCCAAAACTGTCACCGGGAACCTAGACCACAAAACTGGTATCAACAAAAAAAAAACCATGAACATCGTCAAGAGCATTCTGATCTAATTCAAAACCATTTCATCTCTGGAAATGCATATGTACTTGATGGTACCTCTGCTAGAGTAGTCTACACAGATAATTTTGGTGATTGTACCCTTTCCAAAATAAGTAAAAATAAACATATTACCTGTCAAAAGTAGGCTGGGTGCCCTGAACTGCATCAAATGAACTGCTAGTAGGACCAGCCTATTTATATGCATGTTAAGAAGAATAATTAGTATAGGATGTTCAAGATATAGAAGTCCAGCTTTCTCCAAACCACAAAGGTCATAATAATGATCATAGACTTACTCTCTTTAAATCAAGATGCGGCCCAGGCAATAGCTTTAGTATGTCTTCAATAGAACGCCTGCAGAGAAAGGAATAATACTTATAATGGTTTATGCAGTTAAGCATCAGTTGTTCAAGCTTATGCAAAGAAAGAATAAATATACTCAAATATTTGTCTAAAGTATTCCGCAGACATGTTCCTGTGTGCACACAGGTTAAAGGAGGGCTTCCTACATGCTTGAACCTTGGGGACGTTATGAGCATTGGCATTTATATAAAGCAGAATAAAGGTTTTATGAGCATTGACATGCTTAAAGAATAGTTTGAATACAAGCCTGTGTCAAGATTTCTTTCAATAAATTTCAGTTTATTGTTTTTAGAATTAAGGTAACTGAACATGGATGCATGCTGCTAAAAGGTGAAAATCAATATAATTGCATTAAGGTTGTAAACAATGGTACTTGTAGGTCCTGATATATTTGTCTTTCTTGAAATGAGACTTCTCTGTCTGTTTATATGCCAGTAAGAGGCACAAATAGAGTGATAAGACATCACACAAAATGTAGAAAGATGGAATTTGTACTAAGATGGAATTTGTCCTTCATCAGTCATAATTTGAAGTAGCATTTTCATTTATTCAATATAATAAGTAAAATTTAGCATTAAACTATCTTCAACAGATTTCTACTATGAAGTTATGATCAGAAGAACTGTCTAGTGAGTAAAATATATTCAACACAATTTTAAAGTAACAAAGTAGACATGGGCACCAATCTATAGAATATGTAACCCAGTATAAAGAATAATTCAGTGTGGATCTTAGAGTGATTCCGTAAGTTCTTCGGTATAAAAGTGAAATCTTTGCAGAAAGACATCTAGTTTATAAAAGAAATAAGCCAGAAAACAAGCGGAACTGACAAAATGATGATGTTTGTTTGAGACTGGTCCAAAACCAAAAATCAAAAACTTGTTGGACCTCATGGGTTTAGCATATTGAAGTATTAAATTTATTTAAGATACTTATCAAATATTCTCCTTCGGTATTTAGATGACACAACGAAGTTACTGCAGGAACAAGGTTAAGAACAACTGACAAGAAGCAAATATGATTAATGTCCTCAAAGTAATCGAGGAGATATTATAAAATGACAATAAAGTAACAGGGGAACTGACCTCTACATGAGTCACAACACAGCAACAGTGTAGAAAACATATTATGAGACTTATACAATAAGGCAGATATAGCAAAGGATAGATAAACATTATTCTATTCTTCTGCCTAGTCATCTCCTTTCCGTCTTTTACCCCTTTTCCTTAACTTACCACATACATTCATTGGTGTGTATAGAAATTGTTCAGGGGTTAGATAAATATTATTCTATAGGTCATTTTCTTCTTTAAAATATAGAGGATAAGTTGTAGGGAAACAGTAACGTAGTGGATTGTAGATTTCTCATCAACTCTCTTCGAAACAAAATTTTTTAACATAAATGAACATTTAGATCAACAAGAAAGAGAATATGCTTACCATCCAGATCTTATTGCATGTTGTACAAGGCGGATGCTAAGAGGTGCGTATCCAGAAAAGATGTAGGAAATATCGTTGGGGCTGTAATAAAATAGAAAATGTGCAGTCACTTTAGTTAACATCTTCAAGAAAAGAAATATACATACTACAACTATTATGATGCACAACTATTTAGTACTTGGGAGTGTCTGTCTCATTAGCAATAAGTTGCAGAGCTTTTGAAACAGTTAGCCAGTTGCTTTTAGATTCCTGTAAAGACAAAGTTTAAAGTCCACAGGGAAAATGTTGTTACCATGCACCAACATAAAAATAACAATGCTTGCACAGGAAAAGGCTGGCTACTGCTAAAGGCTGTAGGAACTACATTTATCCATGGAATTACAAGTACCTGTTTCCTGAGGAGTCCTGCCTTTTCTAGATTATTCAATGTTGACATGTGCTCAAATCCATAGCTATGAAGCAGCTCCCGCCTAGATTAAACAAACATACGAAATCATATACATAAATATCCAAGAGGACATATCATTTAAATAACAAAAATGAAAACAGAGGATATCCATAAATTGATTAAGATACTGAAGTAGAGGCCTATCCATCTAGGTACGCAATCTTTCATTAGTTGTTTATCTATTTTAGTGATCCATAATACGAACAGATTGATAACCAGTATTGATGAGCACGGAATGTCATTCACTAATTACTGACTTAGCATTGTAGTCAGTCATATATGATCACTGCAATGAAGAGGACCATGACTAGTTTAAAGACACCTCATCATTGTAAGTAAAAAAATATATTTAGTTACCCATACATTCTGCCTTTCCAAGTGAGGGCAGTCGAAGGCCTTTCTACATGGTCCAAAGGGCATAAAAAGTTTTAGCTACTTAAGGTCGAATATCAATCATCATATCTGCAGCTTAAACAAACTTTAGAAGTTAAACAAAACTCTTGAAAAATTAACACTATTTCATTTTTTATTAAAATAATTGAACAAGCCTAGATTAGGTTTGAGAGAAATGTTCTATAAGGGGATAACCGACATGGCACTAGGGATGAGAATGGATGAGTCCAAAAGCCAACCCTTGGTCAACCCTATTCAAAAATTTGAATTAGAAAGAAATTTTTCATTTTTCTAATTCAAATTTTCGAATAGGGCTGGCCAAAAATTGGCGCTCGGACCCGCCCATTCTCATGCCAACATGTTATTCTGTCAGTACTGAATGCATATATAAAAATAGTTTTAACTAAAAAAATGGGAATATGTCAGTTAGGCTATACACAAAAAGATCTATTAAAAGGGTAAAAAAGTACATTATGACATTGAATTTATTCGATTTTCAACTAGATTTGCATTATTACATTCAAAAGAGAGTATTTTTAAAATTTTAAGAGATCTTAGAGGGAGCTTATTTGCACTCCTGTTTTTCTTTAGAACGGAGTTATAAGGTTACTGGGCCAAGATTTGAAACCTTGCTTTTAAGTAAACCCAACCTTTTAGTGTATAAGCCAAATCTAATGCAGATGAATCATGAAGCATGAAGTATCCAACATTTAGTTAAGAGAATATTTTTAAAATTTTAAGATAACTTTAGTGGGTGCTCATATAAAAGCCCATGTTTCTTTAGAATAAAGTTAAAGGTTACTGGGCCAGGTTTTGAATCCTTGCTCTTAAGTAAAAACCCAGATCACATAATCTATAAGCCAAAAGATAATGCAAGGTGAAAACATGAAATATTCCAACATTTAATATTTGGGAAGTTGGCCATCCAAGTTCTGGACAAAAAATCACTAAAGGCTATGGCCAGTATAGATTAAAAAATAAATAAATACAGACTTCCAAAAATAGAGAAAGCACATATTTGTAGCTTACCTTAAATAATCGAAGTGTTTCTTAGGCAAACCAGAGTTAGTAATGGAAAACAGCACCAATAAGCGCAATACATTTACAATTGGCTCCTGTTTGTGGATCATTTCCTCAATGTACTCAAAACATCTGCATTTTTAAGAGTATCAGCTAACAGCCAAGATAATATGTGTGAATTCAAGTTCCTGAGTAATATCAAAAGGCCAGAGGGACTGAAATGCTTGCAAAACTAAAAAGACAAAAAATAAACCATCATTATAAGCCCACTTGCAAGAATATCACCAGAAAGAGAGGCAAGAGAGTCATACGCAAGTTTAGAAGCTGATATTAAAATCTATTAAATTATTGCATTTTTGGTTTGTACACAAAATTTGAATAGCATAAAGAACATTGACGTATAACGGAGCTCACATCTCAAAGTTCTGTAACTCCAACATTGTTTGCTCTATGTCAAGTCTGGCATGAAATGATGGCTTGCTTGTAAAAGTTTGCAAATGTTGAGCAAGATTAACGTGCCTCTGAATCAAAATATCAGTTAAATGTAAACTTATGGGCTTCATGTGCATATCTGAGTTAAAAGAATGGAAAACCATACACTTACAGCTATTTCAGGCAGTGAGTTCAACTTTTTCACGAAGTCCTTCAGCTCGGATACAGACTGTGACTGTTGCCATCGCCATAGAAGACATGAATTAGTTATGCATGGCATGTTTATTATGCAATCAAACTGATTGTAAGAGAATATGACTTTTACTAATTTGTATAAGTCTAAGAAACTTTGGCAGTTACAGAAGACTTGCCCTGAAAGTGATCAGCTGGAAAACAAGATGTTGAGCATTACATTATTCATGGTGCAATCTCTGATAATACAACACAACAATCTTAAGTAGTTTAAACCTTCCGTCTGAGTTTTACTTTCGCAAAAGGTTGAAAGAGTAATGTAGAGATCCATAATTTAAGAACATGATGATGGGCAAGAAGAGGTGCCAGATATGCTTAGAGAACTACTTGTAACTTATGCCTGAAAGGAATTCAGTCTGCAAAATGCTAGGTACTTAGCATTAGGCAAATTTGCAAAGAAAAAAATGGGATAAAAATCAAATTTGTCTGTAACAAATATTGCACTATTTGATGATCTTTTGTAATATGGTTGAAGGTTGTAAACCCTACCTTATGATTAAATGGAGTTTTGGCGAGGGAGATTATTCTGATTTCCCCTACTTTTTCTTTAAAAACAAAAACAAAAACAAATATTGCACTATTTCCCAACCTTAACAAACATCATGTAGGTGTAACCTGACTAGTCCCACATCATAGGCAAGGGAGTTTTAAGTGAAAAAACAGAAGGTAGTGCACTAACATTAAATTGGATACAAGGTAGCTGTACAGAATTTCATAGTTGGGGAAAGCTTTATATAATTCATCTAGCCAACTAAATTCTCAGGACTCATTTATATAGTACGTTCACTTGGCCTCTTAGTTTCATACTAGAGAAAAAACAGGTGTAACTATTCATGCCAGAAGCACTAAATTAGTATATTTAAATCTGTCTGAAACTTAATGACAAAGGAGAATGCAAGTAAAAACAATTTCCCCAAGAAGTTTCCACGTAAAAAAGCTAAAATTTACAAAGCAAAAGGCCAAATTCCAATACAATATCGACTCAAATAACTGTCCCAGGATAAAGGGTCAATAACACCTTCTCATCTGAGAACAAGAACCCAACTAAAGACTTGAGCATAAATTAATTGCAAATAATTATAGTACTAGTATAAATAGCAACAGTACTGATAGGACATAGTTGAAATATTAAACTCGTTAAAGTAAATAAATATACACATTTTGAATGAAGTACAAGTTTAGCGCTTACAGTAGACTTCACTTCCGCATAATCTTGCTGGATTGAAGTTGCTTTTTGGCGCAGAACCTGCATGTAAAACTAAACAAGTGATGAGAATCATGAACGCAAGAACATTTAATGCCACATCTAACGACATAAAGTAACAGAACCTCCAGCTGCAAACAAGTTTGTAAAACAGCAAAAAGGTTGACGACCTGAACGACAACTTCAAAATTCAGATCTCGAATCTCCTTGAACAACTTGTCACTGGAACATCAAAACGAAAAAATTGCTGAGAAAATGCATAAGTATCCTGCATACTCGTGTCCTCACAATGATGCACGAAAATTCAAATATAATCAAACTTAGTAGACAAATCATAAAACATGAATTATATATATATATATAAGAATCCAAGGTGGAAAATATAGACATTATACAATGCTCATTAGCTTCTCAGGTAAATCAAACAAAAATTGCTTGTCCTTTGAGAGGATCGATTATAGGAGCAACCATGTTATTTCCTGCTAGAAAAAAATAATCGTATTTTTAATAATAATCGCTCTCTGTATTATCTGTTTTTCACTGAATTAATCATATTGATTTGATGCGTACAGGGAAGAAGCAACAACAGAAGGAAACCTCCTAACAAGAACCAACAACAGAAGCCTCCAATCAGCTTCACTGTAATCCCAGAAGATGTCTTCACCTGCAACACATTATAGAGGAGGGAAAGGAGGCCGAGAGACAGAACAGACAGAACAGTCAGAATGTCTTCTCTGCAGGGAGGCAATGAGCTCCATGTCGGGTAAAAGCAGGAGTGATTGCTTACTATAGACATCAGATATTAGGATGTGTATTTTGTTTTTCCTTTTATTTTAGAGTAGCTCATTCAATATACTAGTTGTCCACTCAATAGAGAAACACTTATATGTAACTACTAACTCTATCTTGTTTCATTAGATCAGGTTGGAGGGGGGGTTGACTATATTCGTTGTTTTTCCCTAAAAAAAAAAAAGATTGTTTGTCCTTCACAAATAGTTTTGAAACATCACAAATAATATACAAGAAAACCCCCAACATTTTTTTCCTACAATAACTACCCCCAAGTCTGTAAAGTCACTAACTTGTTAAGCCATGCAGGTAGAAAGTAATATATGTCCTCTTCTTTTTTTTATTTGTAATGCCCCCACCCAGAAATTGAGTAGCAAAATGCCAGCAACACATTACCTCCAGCTCAATAGTCCCACGTCGGATATGAGACAATAGCTAGAACAATTTATAATGATTTCTATGAAACTATAAAGTAATGTTGAAAATAACGCATTATGGAACCCGTTATGAAACCTAACGGAACCTGAACGCTACGTAACAACTGAAAATAACTTAGTGCACCATAACAGTACGTTTTTTATATTATTTTCTGTCATATTACATAACGTTACATTAAATTATGTTATGTTACGTTATTTACAAAATTTTTTGGTAATTTCTATATTGTTGTTAATTATTATTTTGATTATTAGTGAATTGTTATAATTTTCTTACTTGATTAGTTGTTGAATTATTTGATTGCTTGTGAAACTGCTAACTTACTAATTCGCAATTGTTTCCTTATTCGCTTGTTGTAATTTCTCTCTGATTGCTGATATATTTTACTTATTGATCATATTGAATTTTTAACTGAATTGAAATCAATAATTACAAATAATATAAATTAAACATCACAAAATATAAATTATAACAACGATAATAGCTTGAATTAAAATAAAAAATTAGAATTATGTTTTCTTATTTAGATAATGACCGGTTACGGTTGCAGACTTAATATAACTTATAAAGATAAATGTGAAAATTATTGTAAAACTTAATATAAAATTAGAATAGATTATGTATTATAAAATAGTTTTATATTATTTTTTAGGTATTTTAAATTTATTTTTTAATTTATAAAATTATTTTATATGGTTTTATAAATTATAAAATAATTTTATATGGTTTTATATTTTTTTAATTATTGCATAACATACGTTATACGTTACGCTATATGCGACATAACCTAACAGATGTAAAACGTTATGTTACCGTTATCGCTATTTTAAACATTATTATAAAGTAATCGTAACTAGCCTTTTGGAAAGGAATCTGTGGCAAATTATAAACTATTTTCATCCATGGCATACTACTGGAGACATAGCATATTCCTACGTGAATATATTGTCGATATTACGCTATCCAATTTCCGAGTGGGGGCCTTTACAAATGGTATCAAAGTCAAACACCAACCGGAAGTGTACATGGAACTAAGTGTTACTCGAAACAAAGTGCCATACAAAAAGTGGGGATCACCTCTTGAATCCATGGGAACCACCTCTAAAATCCATGTGGGACACCTCTAGAGTCCCACATCACCTAGTAAAGTGTTAATATGTTACTGAGATTTTCTGACGAGGATGTGATCCTAAAAAGGGAGAGAACGTAATACTCTTAACTTAATAATCCAACATCGGATATGAGACAAAATCTAGAGTAGTTTATAATGATTCCTACGAAGTCATAAAGTAATCATACTAGCCTTTTTGGGAAAGAAATATGTGGCTAATTATAAACCATTATAATTCATGGTATTATACCATAGGCTTATCATACTCCTACGTGAATATATTGATGGCGTTCCGCTACTTAATTTCTGGGTGGAGGGCATTACATGATTGGTTCAGATCAGGTTTGTCGTTAGGTTGGTTTCAATTTTGATTTGGAGGTTTGAAGGGGGAGAGAGAAGGAAGGTGATGTCGAGGTACTCCACTGGTGGTGGATCTAGTGTTGATGGATGGAGTTGCAGTTCCGAAGGTTGAAGATGCTGGAGCTTGGGATCTTTAAGCACTCTCGGGTTTTCATACGAACACAATGATGAAACCTTTGCCTTGGGGACAATGAACAATTTCGATATGGGAGGGAGGTGAGCTTTTCCTTTTCATTCTTATGGAATTTTTTTTTAAAGTCACAATTACAAAAATTAAACAGAACAATTGATTCTCTTTCGCAAACAGTCAAGCTAGTAATGAGTAACAAGAAACTTGTGTAAAAATTCAAACGCTTAGTCAATATTATTATAGAAATTCGAAATTTTAGAATAGAGAAGAAAATCTTAAAAATAATTTATTTATACAATATACAACAACAAAAGCAATTAAGCTTTTCATCCTAAGTACATGGGGTAGGGTACATTAACCAAAAGAGAATCACACTAGACCGATCACATTGATAATCCTTCTTCATTCACTTCTATCGAGTAACATGTCCTCATTTAAACCTCTAGCACTCATAACTTGTCCGACATTAATTATTTATACAATATAAGTGAAATTATGCATCCTACACTCACATGTATGTATACACACACACACACACACACACACACACACATGGAATGATATATCTAAGGTGTCTTAATAGGGAGGTACCTATGAAAGCATTCCAAAATCTCAACATGGAGGGTATATATGGATGATTCGAACCGTTAGTTATGATTTTCATGCTCTAAATTGGTATATAAAAAATAATGTGATTTAGACACTTCATCAGCAATCAAGAGGTTTTATTTGTTCTATTATTGAAAAATCATTCATCCGTACCTATCCAATATGGTCAAAACTTATCAAAAATACATGATTTTTTTGTGCACTACTATTTTAGGGCATGGAAATCATAGCCAACAGTTCAGATCATCTACGTAGACCGTCCATAATGAAATTTA
Organism: Dracaena cambodiana; assembly: GCA_036321105.1. NCBI lineage: Eukaryota > Viridiplantae > Streptophyta > Magnoliopsida > Asparagales > Asparagaceae > Dracaena > Dracaena cambodiana. The sequence goes on along the minus strand of JAYEPQ010000002.1, from coordinate 42,512,935 downwards.
AGAGTGACTCCTCTTAATGGAGACACCCTAGGTACACTTTATAATATAACAAATATATGTGTATGTATGTATGTACGTATATCTGTGGGGTTTGGACTACAAATTTCAATTAAATCTAAAAAGTTACTTCTAACACCTTTCCACCTCACATTTACTCGTGGCCCAACAATAATTTCTTTTTCACTATTCACCTTTTGAATTTTGAACCAACACATAGCTCAAGGAAAACGATAGGTGAAAGATGTGTTAAAACTAATTTTTTTTACATTTAATGAGAAGTTTGTATTCCAACTATATATACATAGATACATACATACATACATATATATATATAGATTATTTTAAATGAGCCGCTAGCTCATGTAAGTAATGTAAGCTAACGACAAAAAATAGTGAGCCCGTTATTTTTCCAATTTTTTGGATCATAATCTCCACCTTCTTAGCTTCTTTAAAATCAAACTCTATAGATTTTGGAGTTCATTTATCTTTTCATCAAGTGGACACAATGACGCATTTAGGGTTTGTGGCGGATGAATTGGGGAAGAACTTAGTGTTTTGGAGGATAAATTAGGATTTGGACCTCACGTCCAGGCGAATCACACACCCACTCTCTCACGAATCACTCAAAAAAAGATTTGATAAAACAAATCACATGCTCTCAAAAAAAAAATCATATTTCACTCTATATTCAAATTAGGATTTTACAAGCCATATATATAGAGAATTCTAAAGTAACAAAATACCAAATCTATCCAAATCTCTAATCAAATCTAATCAAATCCTAATGCAACAAGATAATATCAAATCTAACCAAATTCTAATCAAATCTCTATCAATTCTCCCGCGCTTAGAAATATTCACCACCTGGTGAATAGTGATAAAAAGAAAGTCAAGCGCGATCAACTGAAATTGGTCAATATTCTCGAGATCTGGCAAACCTTTCCACCGAACTAAATATAAGAAAATCGAACAGTTTGAAAGCCAAATGTATGCTATCTGACATTTCCATAGTGGCGACAGTAACAATTGTAGAAGGTCTAGAGAGAATTCAAAATCTTGCGCTTTTGTAGAAAATGAAGAATTTGGAAAGTGAACTGAGAAGTCACTGAAAACACGATCCTCATGAACAGGGCAAATAAATGTTTCTGTAGTTGGCTCTGGCAGAAAAACCAAATTAACAACTTTTGGATCTGTGACGGGCTCTATGATGGCTTCGGTCTCAACTATAATATAATCACCTAAATTCTCGGAAGCTGATATGTCGATTACTGTACTTTTCGAAGGGCACTGATATTCATAATGCCAAAATTCTCCACATGCTGAACACTTAATAGATGGACACTGGTGAGCAGAGTGTCCATATCATTTAGAGCATTGTTTAAAAACAAAATGTGGTGCATACCGTGCATGAAAAAAAAAACTGCAACCGTTTCCAAGTTGGACGAGATTTATAATTGCTGAGGTACCAATCAGAACCTTCTCCAACCAACTTCAATTTAGCATAATTGTATTTCTGCTCTGAAGTCAAAGGAAAATAACGGAATAATATTCCAAATTGCTTTTCCAATTTTCATAACCATTATGGTCATTATAACCATAAAAATATGAAACTGCATCATATATATCACACTCCACTTGCTTGAAATCGACATCAGTGTTAATGTATTTTCCACAAAATATGAATCCCATATTTAAATCAAGTTCAGAAAATACCAAAATTGAAATGTGTCAATTATATCTCGAATCTGATGCGAACCGAACTCAAAATGGCTTCAAAATCACTATTAAACCTTTAACGGGTTTGTTGGGCTGCTGTGGATCCACTAGAGTGCGGGTCGGATAGCTATTGATTTCACTGAGCCAAAAATCGGGTCGGGTTGCTGCAGATTAGATCTGTGCTTCGAAGAGGATCCAACTCCTGTCGTGAGGTGTGGCAGCGGAGTCGATCGCCCTTGCGAGAGATGAACCAGCAAGGTTGGCGCGTCGTCGGAGCTTTGGTGATGCCCCCGGCGAAGACTAAGACAGATCGAAGGAGGACGAAAAGGCGGTGGAGGTCTTGGGGCTGATAGAGAAGATCGAAAGTGGCGGCTTCAATCGACGGCGAGATGAAGAGGGCGGACAACGGCTGGAGGGAGCAGTGCTGTCGAGGTCGAAGGAGGTGATCGGCGATCTGTAGCTGAAGATGGGGAAAGTAGCGGCGTGTTGGGAAGATCGGGAGTTGATTATTGATCTGTTATTGGAGAGGGAATCGAGGCCGATAATCTGAGGTGGAGATGGCTGGCGGAGGTGGAGATGGCCGGCGTGGTGGTCTGCGATGAAGAGGGGAGTTCGCCTACTTTGGATGGGTGTGGGAACGAAGGATGGTGAAGAAAAGGAAAATTGTTGCTGACGTGGAGAGGATGAGGGATTTTTTATTTTTAATTTTAATTTTTTCTTTCGTTTTTCTCTCTTCTTCTCAGTTTCTTTCTTCTTCTTTTCTATTTTTTTTGGTTAATCTCTCTCTCTCTTCTCTCTCTGTTTTCTTTCTGCCCTCTTCTTCTTTTTTTGTTTTTTTCTCTTTTTTTTTCCTTTTTTTTCTAATCTGTTCTCTCTCCTCTCTTTTTTTTCACTAATTTTTTTTTTAATCGAAAATAAAAAAAATAAAGAAGATGGGACTGAAAAAAAAAGACGGGGATGGATTTGAACTCTGATACCTGAGGTTTAACTCTGATACCAATTTGACGGCGGACGGAAGCGATTTAGGGTTTGTCGTGGATGAATTGAGGAAGAACATAGGGTTTTGGAGGATAAATTAGGATTTGGACTTCACGTCCAGGCGAATCACACGCCCACTCTCTCACGAATCACTCGAAAAAAGATTTGATAAAGCAAATCACATGCTCTAAAAAAAAAAATTATATTTCACTCTGTATTCAAATTAGGGTTTTACAAGCCATATATATAGAGAATTCTAAAGTAACAAAATACCAAATCTATCCAAATCTATCCAAATCTCTAATCAAATCCTAATGCAACAAGATAATACCAAATCTAACCAAATTCTAATCAAATCCTAATCAAATCTCTATCACACAAAATGTTTTATTCCTCAAAAGCCATTAATTTTATGTCTACTTGATAGAAGATTGACAGATCAAATCAAAACTAAAACCCAAAAAAATGGATATGAGTGAAATCGAGCAAAGATTATAAAAAGAAATTTAAAAAATAATGGATTACTATTTTTTTCACCGCTATGAGCTGATGGCTCATTTCCTTTGTTCTCATATATATAATTGCTTATTTGTTGGGTATCTGTACCTCATAAAGCATTGATACTCACGTTGAAAAGTAAAGAAATATAGACACAAAATAAGCCTTTGTTTTATGGCCTTGATTACTTAGGTAAGTCCCAGAGGTTTTATGGCCTTGATTACTTAGGTAAGTCCCAGAGGTGTCTCTACATGTACCGTCCTAAAACCATTTGGTTAGGAGTCATGGGCTCAAAATTAGCCACATTAGTATTCTAGAAAGCCTAGAAAACAAAACAATTCCTTAATTAACTCGAAATCAGAAAAAATGAAGAGAGTTAGAATCAAAATCTAAAGTTTAAATGAGTCTCATTATCATAAGGTGCATATGATTGAAAACACAAGCAAGATAGTGTGAATAGCAAGATACGGATCTCTCCAATGTGCATATGATTGAAAACACAAGAAAGATAGTGTGAATAGCAAGATATGGATCTCTCCAATAACATGAAATGATCTCTTGCTTTAAGGTGATACTTAAGAACAATGATGCTTGAATATTTAGGACCTTATTAATTAACTAGATATGTTGTGAAGTTTTTTAATTCAAAAAAAGAATTTTTCACTTTTCTTTTTTTTTTTTAAAGAATCCTTATCTTCCTTTCCCATTTTCTTTGAATTTTAAGGGTTGATTCACTGCAAAATCTCACGAGACAATACTAGCCCAACAGGGGTGATTTAGAGGTTTCATAGTTTGTTGAATGTAGCAATCACAAGTTTTCCGAAAGTGAAATGCTAGTCTAGGATTAGTTTTGTTCGATGACTAGCAAGAAAAAGGTACGATGGTATTTGATTAAATCATTTATTTATATTTTTCATACTATTACTTTCTGTTTTTTGTTCCTAAATAAAATTCTACTCAAGGTATATTTAGTTGTTTTACAGCAAAATAGATTTTAATGGTGAATAAAATAAGAAGGCCAAAAGATGTGTTTTTCAGCATCCCAAAAACCCTTGAAGGAAATATTGAAGCCCATAGGAAAATACAAAAGGAAGAATTGTTGATCCATATTGATAAGAAAACCAAATCATCGGAAGGATCACACACACCAAGGCATGCAACTAAGGGACCAACTCTGGCTGCTACCCAACGGCAAAGACCACCCGCCAACAGCCTGCTAAGCCCAGCTGTGTCAAGATTTTTATAATGCTCCAAGTCTTTTCTAAGAGATTACTTGTGATCCCCTCCCATTCCGCTACAAAAGGAGAGGGTGATCCAGGATTTAATGAAACCAATTTAAATAAGTTTTAGAGTTTTTCAAAATTTTATTCAATTATAATCAAGTCTAAGAAAGAATTATTTATGTTGATCTTCTTTGTTTTGTAATTGCTTTTCTTCTTTTATGGCTAACTAATCTCTAAAGTACTTAGTAAAGATGAAGTTAGGAGAATAACCTGTTAAAGCAATGAGACCTCTTTTTCTATACTTTTAATGATAAATCAGGAAAAATTAGATCTAACAGGTGATAAGTTATAGATTAGTTAGACTTATACTAAGATCTAACAATCTAGACATGCTCCCTCTTTAGATCTAGAGATCTTGATGCACGTTTTCTTGAATGAATTGGGTAGACTTGATTTGATAGCTTGTGATAGTTGCTTGTATAGCTTATGCCTAAAATTAACTTGTTAATAGTTATATTGTGATTTATAAGAGATATAATCAATTGACATGTTATTAACTTAGTAGATCCGGTAGTAGCGCTTGATATTTAGCTATTTTTTAGTTAATCAAAAAACAAACTCATCTCTCTCTTCTTTGCTTAATTCACCTACATAGAAGTGAAACTAGAGATAATGTCTAAGAAGTATGAACATGCCGCTAGGGAAGTTGTGTCAATATCAGATACGTGTCTAACGCAAATATGTCACGAATACGACAAAAACGGTGTTGGGCACGCCATGCAGCGTATCCAATAGAAAAAGGAAAAATGTTGTTGTATTTCTTGTAAATTTTGTCTGAAAAAGAGTTACATGAAGAAAATGAAAATAAATATTGCTAAATTGGTAAAATCTACCTATATGTCATAGCTTTATGAATTTATACTTTAATGTTTTCTTATGCACATAAATCTTATTTAGTTTCTATATCTTAAGAAATAATTATTTGCTTCGCATTCTATGATGATTAATGATTAGTTGTTATCATCATCTTTTTTTTAAGTCTTCTTTTATTCAGAGACAAAGAAGGAGCTAGATGCATAGTTGTTGGTGAGACTTATCATTTGTAAATGAATGAAGAGATATGAATCCATACATTTCAAGTGCTTTCATAATAGATACTTGAATAGTAGAATTATTATGTTAATAATAGAATAACACACACACATATATATATTCTTTTTCTTGAGTCCTTGTAGTGCCCGTGTCCTAATTTATTTACAAATGTCATGTTTCGCATCCATATTTGTGTCCACGTCCCGCATCCGTGCTCCCTAGAACTATCCATCTTCTATGAGGTTCGACCCATATTTGCAACAGCTATGCTATGCAAATGTGGTTCTAATAAAATTTCACATCACTTATTGACTGAGTTGAGCCACTCCTTCAATGGGTGCTTGATTTTTAGTTATAAGCTAGTTAATCATAAAACAAAAGCATTTCTCTTATTCATTTAATTTGCCTAATAAAAATGAAAACAGAGATAATCCATCCTCGTTGAGCTCAAACATGTCTTGCTACAGCTATGTTATGCATTTGCAGTAATAATAAAATTGTGCATTATTTATTCACACAGTTGAGCCACTCCTCCAATCCTATGCCACATGCTTCCCCATGCCAAGTTTCTTAATCTCATATCACACCCCCACCCCCACCCCCACCCCCCCAACCCCCCCTTCCAAACAAAACCCCGGAACCCCCCATCCCCCCTCCATTTATATATAACCAAATTCCAAGAGCTGTATGTTACCCTAAAATAAGTATACTTATAAAAGACAAATACTGCCCGGCAAGGACTGCTTGTTATGAGAATGGTTACAATTGTAGTGGGGAATAATAGAGGAAAATAATCTTAAATGATAAGAGTTAGAAAAATATCACAGACAAAGAAGCATTCTAATACCACTAAATTTGATCGACCATGAGGGCCTGTCACAATTACTAAAAAGTTACTATGACTAGGTGCACTGCATGATACGAATTTATCTGATGTTAACTCTCATAGATGCACCATAATGTTTCCCAAATAATATTACTCAGAGAAAAGTGGTCAAGAAAGAATATATATATATATATAAGCCGCATCTTGTTACCTGACATTAACAGAAATCTAAAAGTTACGTTAGTCAGTGGCACACATTAATATTCTCCTAGAATAATATTTTGGTGCTATATCCCATGGGTAGTATTTGAAAGGTATGCAACACATGCACATATATGCATGTAGTCACATGGATCCTCAGGGTGTATATGTAGCCAGAGCAAGACTGCATAAAATTCTATGCATCTGTGGGTGTATATGTAGCCAGTGTGCAACTTAGAAAATTGTATGCTTTCAATCAGACACAACTACTATAATTCCTCATACTACAATATATATCACATGAGGATGTATAATCAACCAAATGTTGTTTACCTTGAATTAAGTGGAACCTTAATCTTTTTCCCATCTTGTTGGGCACTCATAACAGAAGCATCAACCTCCACCGAACCATTATTAATTTGCAAAATCTGTACTGAAAACTATTAGAGAAGCCTCAATATAAAAATATCTAATCTATGGATATAAAATAACACTGTTAGCAAGAATCATCTGCAATGGTCGCTATGCAAACCTATAAGAAAAGCATAGATCATCAAGATATATGCTTCTAAAGGTTAGCCTCATTCACTGCTAGGAGAATTATGGTTATGGGTACATGTAATATCATAAAAAATGCATGATACTAACCAATAAAGAACCATGTGCCTGCATGTCATGAGTAGATTAGTATCATATGAATGGGTGCAATTTAAGTAAAAAGTTAGTGCCTATATATCTTGAGTTTAAGGTCACTAATAAAAAAAATTTTTTTTTTACTTCAAGCAATATTTCATACAAATGGGATAATGATCCAACAGGCCAACTCCTTAAAAGTGCAAAAGGGACATCAAATATGGAAATAAGTGGTAATATTGGGATTGAAATCTAGGAAGTATCTGACTTGACTCTGGATATATAGATTCCAATAAATTTTCAGACAAAAACATTAGAAACAAGATCATCCTAAGAGATCTAGCATGCATCCTCCAGAGAGCAAAAGAGCGGCGCTCTCCATCGCAAAGATCAAGTGACGGGCTAGGAAAGCAAGTAGGGAGAGGAAGTCCATCAATTGATGATAGTAAGCAAGTTAGTAAATTGGGGGTAGCCCACATATTTATTTGAAAGCAGTTTATGTATGATAATTAGCATTATATACTTAACAGATTTGCACATAAAAGTAAAAGACTTTATGCATAAATAAACATGTATATACTCATGCATATTGTGCCTAAGAATTTAACGTGATTCCCTAGATGAATCCCCTTTTAGACTCTTTCCCTGATATAGAAGATTTTGTAGGACGGCAAATGGTCTTTTGGGCAAGCAAGCCCATCTGTTGTCCATAGTTTCCCCAGCTGAAAACTTATCGCTGATTAGCAAGGATTGATGTCACAGTATCAGCCAGTCTAGAAGTTTTGAATCTTAAATGGAGCCCCATGCTCCATAGTTTTAAATCTTAAATGGAGCCTATGCTCCATAACCAACCTCATTTCATGAAAAATGGTTCAGATGATGTCATGGTGACAACTATAATATTTGTAAGCATGAGTGCGAGCATAAGGAGTCATTTAAATAAGAAAAATGAGAAGCCTCATTAATAAAATAGAGTACCCAACGTATAGCTGATCACATGTCATCATAATTTACACAAACCATGCAAAAATCATGAGGTTTAGACATTTCTTGCCTGGGTATCCATAATTAAAAAAATAATTGACTAGTGAAGAATCTTAAAGATGTTCATACATACACAGTCGAAAATTTATTTTTGCAATCTTGCTCATGCTACTATCATTTCAAGTTCATGATGTGGTGCTGCAAAACATGCACATCAAGTTGTAACTATTATTGATAATAACTAATTTTGAATTACAAATTGCAAGCAGTGTTAACAAAAACCTGATTAAAATTACATATTTTTTAGCTGGTGTCAAACCACGAATAAGTTTAGCAACTGAGGTATGGACGAAGTGCTGAACATAAAAATTTACTCTTGCTTATTTAAAAATCCCTCAGATATAAAACTTTGCAATTTTGATGAGTTTCTCGATATTGTACGTACTATCCATAGTACGCCAATAATATACTAGATTAACAGTGCATGTTATGGGATTCTCTGGCTTAACTGAAGCTACTAATACCTGGCATGAGCATTTGGTTGCACTTCAGGCACAGACCACTTCTAGAATTTTAGTTTCAGATAGTTTGGGCACTTAGGTCGGTTTCAGCAACGGTTTCATCCTCCAAGATCAGCCTTTTATTAAGAAAAGGTAATTAATTAAATATAGAGTTGTTAATAACATAATTTTCAACTGATTTTGTTCCCAACTGATTATAAACTATGAGGAAAAGCTATAATGTCACTTTTCTTATGAACTATAGTATAGGTTAAAAGATAATAATATCATTTTTTTATATTTGCATTAATTTATAGTATGATGTAGATTAGGTAGAAACAATGGTTTACATTGAGTGAATTATAGTGAATTATAAACAAGTAGAGTGGTCTATCTCCACTTGGAAGCGCTTCATGCAATTATAGATTTATAAATCTCTGACCAGAAATATTTGAATATGGACTGGAAGATTCAAACATAATATACCAAGAGCCCAATCTCGTTCTCCAATTCCTACTTTGGCATAGGATTTGGGAGTGGGTAATTCCAAGGAAGGCGCCCATGTGTGAGCCAGCATGCACATGCCTATGTAAGCAAACGCATACAACCAAAATTTTCCCAGCATTGGAATTTTTTTTTTTTTTTTTGACTCAGAAGTAGCCTCAACTTTACCCGGTAATTTTTTCTTAAGAGACACATTTTCCAGAAGATCAATCATCCAGCCTTGCTCTAGATCACCTCTGATCTAAACTAGTCTGATCTAATAGTCAAAAAGAAAAATAAAAAGAAGAAAAAAAAGAAATCCAAAAATCTTAGTTGAGTAACACATAAGACACAAACAAAAAACTCTCTTTTCCAACTCATATTTTCTTTCTATAAAGCACGGACACTTTTACCGTGAACCGTTCATATTGAACATGCTTGTTGGACACATGCATCCTTTGTATTTTATTTAGGATTAACCTCGTTTCGGTATGTTATGTTCATATCTAGATTGCCGTGTCCGTGCATCATAGTTTTCTTTCATAAGAGACCCATTTGCATGACCAAACAAGAAGCTTAATAGGAGAAACTGATGAGGCATCTAATAAAGTCATAATGATGGTGATGGTGGCGATTGGTTCGAAATGGTCGTCCTAATAATGCAGTTTCTGTGGGAACGATGAGATAGTGTTCAAACTGAAAGACTAGTTTTTATAAAATCATATTAAGGAGAGTAACAGCACCTTTGTGATAAGCATATGCCAAAATTTAGAGTCATAAATCACATGAAGTTAAATGCCACAGACAAAATGTCCAAGTCGTGCTAAGACAAAAAAAATTACGTTAGTGTTTCTCAAAAAGGGTGCCCATATAATTCCTTTTCACTTGTCATTTTTTTTTTCTCTTTCTTTACAACGATAGTTGGAAAATATAGCAAGCAGGGTGGATAACTGATCACTGCATACCACTGAAATCGTTGTAATCTTCCTTTTCCAATTACCTTCCATAGCATCTTTCTTAATACAGGATAATTCACAATGCAGTACTAGCCCCGTGTATGATGTATTATTATATGCAGGTTAATCTGTGCATCAAGTGTGCTGAGGGGCATGCATAGAGGTACTAACAAGTAATAAATACACACGTGATACCAGCATGATAGCCTGTCAACAACAAACACTAACCTCATCCAATAATCCTTCATAAGTCAACTGAAAGCACATGGGTGTCACCATATCAACCTGCAGTTAGACAAATGGATTCATAACTCACAAAACAACTTCCACATTATTCCGCAGAACATGTAGCTTTGTAAGAAAATGACGAGCACAAACATTGCAAAATTATTCAGCCAATATACAGGTTAACAAAAAGCTAGTAACTTCATACGGCCGACCACAGAGATTTGGAACAAGGGCGTGGTTGCTGTTGTTGTTGTAATCACTAGTCTGACATGACATTCCAGTTGGATGGCTTCTACTTTGCCAGTTTACATTAAAGAAAAATGCATACTCCTGAAACAAACCATCATGTTCCCCTTTCATCTGGTCTCTTCTTTAATCTAATGATGGTTAGTACTCCAGTGCATGAGCTAAAAAAAAACTGTAGAGGTTTCTCCATCAGCCAGCCTTCTCATGCAGACTTCAAAGATGATGAATTTTCAGTTCAACTTGTTAGGTATCCTTTATTCAAAATGACATTGGACGGAACTTAACCTATCTAATAGATGGTTAGTATATTTGGAGATCCCCAATCATCATAATTATGAAGCGAAGGTTGTATATCAAATATGAAATACCCAAAGACTATTTACATTTCTTTTACATTGAACTTTTATTTTCCCACTGATTCCTAAAACCAAGCCTAAGAGTATGGAGATTTACAGCCAACTTCCGCTGATTACAGCTAGAAAAATAAAATTTTAAGTGCTTATTTACAATAAACAGTTTTCACTCTAAAATGAACACTTCGGTTTCTGAATAAGTGGGAAGAAATTATAAAAAGAATCACAAAAGCTGTGGGTATAATAAAAATTCGCAGTCAAAACCAAAAAGTTGTTTCCTTCTATTGTACAAAGAATAAGCATGTGTGTGTGGGGGGTGGGGGGAGGGATTACTATAAATGAACTGCCAACTAAGGTAAGTTAAGTGAACTAGAGGCAAAAAAATGGTAATCCTATTATTTTTTTTTAATATTTTAGAATCATGATCTCCACCTCCTTAACTTATTTAGAATTAAATTTTATGAATTTGGAGTTCATTTGCCACAATGCCAAACGGATATAAAATGTTTTATCCACCTAATAGGCGAATACTATTAATTTTGTGTCGACGTGATGGAAGGCCAAATCAAAACTCAAGAAATTGGGTATAAGTGAATTCTAAGTAATTGAGATCATATTTAAAAAACACGTCGATAAAAATTTATTGCAAACAATGAAAATGGATTGCAGCTCAGGTAACACATGTGAGTTGTTAGTTTATTTTTATTGAAGACGGTGAAAATGGATTGCAGTTCAGATAACTCATATGAGCTGTTAGTTTATTTCCATTTATCTCTCTCTCTCTCATGAAACACAACATGTTCCAAAGAATTCACAAATTAAATGCTTAAAAGAGAGGTCCCCAAAAGAGTGGAGCACTCAGTCCTTGAATGTCATGAAGCATTATTACCACAACTAAACAGGAACGGACCTCCACAAAAATCATCCTTTCTTTGACCTAGACACCATCAAGATACAGAGAGGTAGAGGGAGATCAAAATTCTTGTCAGCATTTTTTATATATCATTTATTATATCCACTAGAATAAGACCAAAACCATTTTAATAGTAATCATGACTTACCTAAGCTTGGTATCAAGGACTCTAGTACACAGTGATAAGCTAAATACGCTACAAGATAGTCTTGACTGCGGGGCAGTGCAATAAAGACCTTAAAGCTTCAGTGTCATTTTCATGAATTGGATCCAAATCTCTTTTTAAGCACTGATTAACACTTCGAGAGCTTCTTTTCTGTTTCCAAAGAAATCTTTCGAAGCAAGAGCATCATGGTTATATCATAGCTTCATCAAACTTGCAGCCAAGATACTTCTCATGCTGAAGAAGACAAAACCAGGTGAGCTTTGAACATAGATTGAACCTATCTTTTGTCTATATTTATTAATCCGAAGCAAAGTTACAACAGATAAACGTTTTCATGTTGAACCACAGCAAGAGATGAAACAGCTAACACAATTGCTTATGAAGCTTGATGACAATAGATCCTTTGTTGATATGTATCTTTACTTGGTAATACTTGCGCCTTCACCAATAAATCAAGCAAGCAAGGTCCTTCAGCTTTGTGAAGATTTGAAGCAAATCTACATTATTGGAAGTCCAAATGGTGTAGGCTATATGATTAACTGATGGGAACATATACAACATCAGTCTAGCTTCTGAATTAGCTTCGGTGTTAGGTTACATTTACTCTGACCCTATCCATGAGCATTTTCTAAGGAACGAAAGATGAATAAAGAATGCATGAAAGCAATTTACATAGTGGAAGCTGATTGATACAGTCTACAAAGGATGATTAATTTCAATTTTGGAGTCATTTCTTTAGTTAAAATGGGATTGGATACTCTATCTAGTAGGTGGTTAGGGTCTCTAGTTATCATGATTACGAAGAAAAGTGGTACATCAGCAATAGAATTCCAATAATTGCATCCATTTACTATATGTTTTTAATAAGAAGAATAACTAAGTTCAGATATCGATTCCAAAACTAAGTCCTGTTATGTCTTTATAATGTAAGAGCAAATATACTATATTACTATTTCTTAATCAGTATCATGATCAGATCAAACCCATAAAAATAATCTGAAACCTCTTCAGAAATTTCTACCTACTGCATTATAATCATGTTTATGCAAACTGAGCAAATCTACATACTCTATCGAGATGTAATTTATATTAAACAATAATTGAAGTAGGAAATTGTCCTCAGATGATGATTTGAGAATATCTATCAGAAGTTTCTAAGACAACCAATATAATCAAGAATTTAACATCTGCTAGATCAAAAATAATTGCATGATTTTCAAAGTTGTTCTCAAATGACAGAAACTTAAAGTGATAGTATAAGTAGGTGCACCAGAATTAATGTCATGATTGACTTTCAAAGTTACATAGAAACAAATACTTTAAATTCATTTATCCACAGAATAATATGAACAATTTCAAAGAAGAGACAGCGTGCTCACCTCCCGATCTATCAAGACAAGCGTATTTATCTCAGCAATTCCAACCTGAAACAACAAAATTCAGTTAAAACTGCAGTTCCATCCATAAGCACACTGAGGCTTAGGAAATGAAAGAGAAAAGGTTTTGCATAATTACATCAGACGGGTTAACTGACTCCTCGCGTTGTATGCTATTCAGAATCTCAGCAACCTTTGTTGATGCTTTACCTTTAGCCCTCATGTTTGGTATAACTCCAAAGGATAGCTGAAATGTTTAACAAAATGAACAGATATAATGAAGTTTTACAAGAAACACAAGCATGTAGCATGTTTTTTCACAGAAAAACACAGAAAACCATAAAATTTACATAGTATTGGAATATAAATGAAGTCCACAAACTTGTGCTATTCCAAACTTTTTTGTTTTCCAACTCCTGGGAGAATTAGCCAAAACCTCCAAAACATGTGGATCTTGTGCATTTTCAATGATATTGGTTTCAGTGAGTAAATTTTAATTTTAGAAAGTAAGACGAAGATTCTTCATGTGAGAATTTTTCTGCAAACATTTAATGTGTGAATTTCAATATAGATAGGTTCAAGAAAAAAGTAGTTCTAACAATAGGTAGCATGACACAGTTTCCACTAGCACTGAGCCAAATGCACGACCACTCACAAGCAAAATGGCAAACACATTCTCAAACTATTCAGCCTTTATGAACTCTAGATTTATGTTCAACAAACTGCAAAACATTTGTATTTTTTTTTCTTAGGAAATTTCTGGCAATGATTTCAATATGGATACTGCAGATTCTCAATATAGATACTCATATAGATGTAAAAATTGAACATGCATTCTGAAACCTAAACATCCCAAGAAAGGAGGAAAGTGATGATGCATGGACTAGTAAATGCTTATTAATTGATTTTAGGAAAGAACCTGAATTCTATGTTACTTGTATGTTCTTCATAACATGCAATATTATAGTATAATAGAAGGTCACAGCATCCAAGTACAAATAGTGTCTTGAAAATGCAAATACCCACTTCACAAAATAAAAGGATTTAAAGTATTAAAATAAGTTGTAGTTGACTAAAGAATAATATTTTGAATTTAAATGTGCAAGGAAAACACATGTAATACACGGTATCGAAGTGCATTATGTTGATTATCCACAAAAGTGGCATGGACCACGTGTGTAGCTTAGCTTGAAAATGCATAAATACCTCCAGCTTATGGATGGCTTTCGCAACGTGCCAAAGAGAACTCATATCACCATCCACCTGGCACTCCTATGAAGCATACAACGAAGTAGAAAGATGTCAAAATTATAACCGCCTTGAAGTGACAATAGAGTATATCAAACATTTTCAGTCAACATACCTTGAAAGCAAGGTCAAGTTCAAAAGATACTACATCCTCATCCAATGGCAAAGTGTATAGAGGATATTCCCCCAGCGTCAGCAAATTACGAACATTCTCCTCTTCAAGAATCTATATTGGCATAAAGATCAGTATACTACATAAGAAAGCCATGCTGATAACAGATATAGTCCTTATTTTAAAAAGGTAGCAACAAAAATTAATCTAAAGAGTTAATACTTAAAATGTATCAAATTAAGAAATGGTGTCAGTGCATACTAGTGGTATATTAAAAAAGTCAATAAGAAGGAGAAAACTAGGATCACTGCAATCAGAAATAGATTAGCAGAGAAAACAAAGGTTTTAAATGCCAACAACATGAAGGTTTCTATAGATAACTAAAAGAAACATGCACGATGAAAACCAATTAATCAATATTCTAATTTTGTTAGAAGTTAAATGAGATGTTCTTGTATGTATAATAAGCATACATTGTATATGTAGTATCCAATTCGTTTACCCTTATGTTTCGATGACAGGGATGTCAGGACCAAGATCATATTTTCACTAGAAATTAAAGTAATATTACAGTTACGCCTCTGTAAAATTACTAAGATTATTAACATATATTCAATATTGTATCATTAGATGATTAGGATACTGAACGGAAGAACTTTTTTCACTAGCAAGTATAGTTACTTCTCTCCATACACACAATGTACAATGTAAACAAAACCACATCTTCCAGCCAAAGACGTAAATCCTACATTATCAGTCCTCAGCCTCATTGCCAGGCACCATCAAGCCAGGTTCTCAATTAAATTGTTATGATTTGCCCTAAAGGATTTACAGAAATAGATATTTAAGAGAAAGTGATATGATCAGTCACACATTTAAATAGGTCAAAATGTTCACGGAGTGAAGGACCAAACAGTCAGAAGTACATAATTTAGAGTACAGGCAACATGCCCTAAAACATTTCCTTTTAGAAATTTTTTTGCTAACATAAACATTAATAACAGACCTAACACATTTTTACATTTTATCATTTTCTTTATGCTGATATATTGCACAACAATGTGATTTGGTATAAGTGCCAAATTTTATATAGCCATCCCCAATTGCAACTGTTCCAGCATAAACAAAGACATCATTTTGTTAGCATATGTTGGCAGTAGAATCTAAACATAACACAACAGCTCTAGAAGAGATTCACCTTTTCACAAGCAACTGTACGGCGGGGGACAAAATAGACAGAATGCTCCTTCTCAACTCCTGCTGATACATCATTCTGAATATTTAATGAAATAAACTTCATCAAGTTAAGCTGAGACCGAACGAGATAAACCACTTTGTTGCATTCAGTTTTAACAGGTTCCTTAGATAAAAGACGCAATTCAACGCCATTTTCCTGTTCAAATGCAAAGACAATCACCATCGTAGTAGGGTCAGCACTTGTGCTATTCAACATGCCAGATGCAATAAATAAGGGAAGAAAAACTAGAAACAATATGAAGAAATTAGGGTAATAAGGAAATAAGTTGTTAATTGTGATAAAGGAAGACGCACAAAGGATAATACTTGACATAATAAAGAACAATATAGTTGACAAACTACATATTATGGCAACTATTACTGAATTATAACATTCATAGGTCATGGTTCTTTCAAATCAAAATAATAGTGAATAAGAAGTGCCAAAACAAAGCTGATGTTTTGTTCATCTTATTAAGAGTATTCAGAGTGTGCATATGGTATCAAGTATAACAGCACCCTAACTGTGCATGAGCACATTAATAAAAAAAAAACAGGAACAAAAATAAGGATAAGAAGAAATGAATTTGGTGATAATCAGAGGTGGTAATCTTGACGAAGTACTCAAAAAAATTCTGGGAGTGCTAAAAATGAGAAGATCAGGAGCAAAATTCAAAGTATTAGGAGCTAGGCATAAATAAGAAAACTGCGGGGTGGTAAATATTTGTTCCAGCAGCAAATATTTTTATAACATAGACTACAACCATCAATGCAGGTTAACAGTGGTCAATTTTTTGTAACATAAACTGCAACAGTCAATAATCTTTAGCAGTGGTCAATTTCTCGGTGCAGCATGAACATGTATTGCAGAAAGAACAAAATTTTTGTGTAACATTAGTTAGTAAGAGTACCTGCCCTAGCAAACCATTCATCAAGGCCATCCCCTGGTAATAAAATAAATCAAACAAGAAGTGGTATATTATGGTTAATTTTTCCATCTTCTGTTATGGAACTGAGGTTGGGTCGGTGGGGATCTAGGGGTGATGGAAGTGATCTCAGAAAAATCATTGTACAACTGAGATGTCAAAAATTATAACCTCGAAACTGTGAGTTGTAGGGAAAGCAATCTTATAATTCTTAGTAAACCTTGGTGACAATGCATGAGCTATATCAATGTAGTAGATATATATTTGCTTTTCCCCAGTATCAATATGTGTGACCGTGCATATGTCTGCGTCCATGTCAAGAAAATCGTTTATGATGGTTTGGCCATGTGCAACGTAAACCTATAAATATACCAGTTCGATGAGGAGAGCTTATCAACATTGGACAAGTTAAAAAAGGAAAGAAAAGATCGAAGAAAATATGGATTGAGGTAATACGAAAAGATATGGATTCTAAAGATTTAAATGAGGGCATATTACTCAACAGGAATGAATGGAGAAGGATTATCAGTGTGAGCGATCCAACGTGACTCTCTTTTGGTTCATGTAGCCTACCCCAAGTACTTGGGATAGAAGGCTTAGTTGTTATTGTTGTTGTTGTAAGCAATATGATAGAGAAGGGATACACAGTTGCAAGTCTCGGTTATCAACAAGGCGATGACAAACGCAAAATGGGAGCGAGAACCTGTCGACGAATCAACAGGCATCAAGCCCCTTCAAAGTCATAGTCCCACTCAAAAGAAAAGCTCTAAGAGATAGTTGGAGTCTCTACCCTACTAATCGGACTGAGTTCTATGTAGGACAAGTAGAAAAGCTAAATAGAACGAGATCCTCACGTCCGTAATGGACCTTCGCCTTGACTATGAAGAAGCTCAGTCTGAAGCAAGCGATGGTGGCAAGACTTTGTTGGCTGAGTGCATATGTTAAAGAGTATAAGCCGAGATGCACAAACCGTCTGGCTGATCCTTCCGGCTTTTCGGAAATAAGAGCATTGTGAGCGCCGAAGAAGGTCTACAATAGGAAGCAGTAGCTTATCTAACCATCGGGGGATCTCCTTCCTTGTTATGCCTTGTCTTTTGAGCAAATAAGTGCTCGCCTTATATAATCACCATCAACTTATCTAGCCTTTCCTCGGTATTTTTTTTAGTTTGGCTATGGCTTCTGTAGGGGATATTTTGTCTTTGTTGATTACAAAGACATGTTCTGTTCTTGAAACTTACGATGAGAAGGTCCGTGCCAACTGACGTCTTCGGACTCATCGGAAGGCAAGTCATCACTGGGTTATGTTTGGCCTGCAGGATTGTCATATATGACAACTGATATTGCTAACGCCTTTTCGTTAATAATAAAAATAGACGGGGGTGGCCTGTGGCGATTCATCACAATGTTCATTCAATCGACATGGCATTATTTTTTTTTATTGACGCAGAGGGTGGAGATGAAAGTGGACCTGTTAAATAGAACAAGACAACAAAGATGATGAAATGAAGTAGAAATAACGGGAGGCGTCTCCACATTAAGGGACTCAACATTAAACAAAAGGAGAATGTAGCTTAATCCTCTCCTCTGTTTGTCTTGGCCAGAAAAGTTTGCATTTTTTTTGTATTCTTTTGTTCATTGATGATCTTGCAACAGAAAGAAGTACAGATTTTTCTAGCAAACAAGTTAAAACAAAAATCAAAGAAAAAGTAAATAATACAGTTACATTACCGTTGAAGAGCTCCAAGGTTTTATAGGAAAACATTGACCTAAAAAAGAAGAGGATCAACACACCTTGAGGAGCGAAGTCTGGATCAACAGCGACAGGGTACTGGCGAGCTTCGGATCAATGACAAGGCATTTCTTTCCTCGAATCTAAGATATTATAACCAAATAAGCCAAAAAGACGAAATTTTTTTGATAAATTTCAGGAGCGAGGTAGTGGTGCTCACGTTCTTGAGAATATTTAGAAGCTCCTTCTGAGACTGCTCCCTGATCCAATAACAAAAGAAATAAAACACTGATCGAAATTATAAAAAATTGGTAAAACTAATCTATGGAGAAAGAAGAGGGAAAAGAGGAGATTAGGGCACCTGAGAGAGGCGAGATTGATAGGAGCGTTGTCGAGATTGGGTATTTGAGCCATGTGAGCTCACTCTGTGTGTTAATTTTGATTAACAAATAGAGATTAACAGAGAGGAGGATTTTGAGGCGGTCGCCAGCGAACTGGAGCTCGTTGCCGGGAGAAAAAGATGAGGGCGGGAGAGGAGAGAAGGGAGCTCGGGAGCAGTCAGTCCGAAAAACACTAACTGGTGAGGATAACTATAAAGGCACGCTCAAATAAGGGAGTTTCCAAAGGAGCACACCACTTTTCCAGTGAGCCCACTAGATGGTTTTTTTTATTTTTGTTCGGATTTTTGGTTGGAAAGTAGGCTCACTGGGAAAAAATGGTGTGCTCCTTTGGAGTGAGCTCCACTGGTTTTAATTATAATACCTCCTAAAGTTGTAAAAAGATTATAGTTTTTATCACTTTATCTTGTGGATTTATATTTTGTTCTGATTCAGCCGTTAATACCATTTATAGACTAATTCTAAATAGTTAAAAAGCCCCTTGAAGAATAATTATCGACTGAAAAAAAATAATGTTTACTAAGACAAGTAATGTGCTTGTTTAGAAATTCTCATTCTAAGAGTCTTGATTTAGTATTAGAGTTTGGATTGGGAGGGATATGGTTAAGAGGAGATGGATGGCAGCGGATGAGGGGAGGGGGGATGAGGGGAAGGGTGTGGTTAGAAGGGGAGGAGGATGGTCCGAGGTCGTGTTGGGGAGGAAAAGGAGGAGGAGGAGGAGGAAGAGGGGGTTATCATGCTCGCAAAGGAAAAGGGGCTGGAGGAGGAGGAAGAGGAAGGGGGAGGGTGGTTGGTTCACAGAGGAGAATACAGGTGGGGAGGAGGAGAGAGGGTGAGTGGGGAGGAGATGGTGGAGGAGGAAGGGTCATGAGGGGGGAGAGGGGGTGGAGGAGGAGAGAGAGTAGAGAGAGGATGATACGGGAGGAGGAGGAGGGAGAGAAAATGGTATTTTTGAAAGAAAAAAATAGTTATTACCCTTATAGAAAGAAATTTGGTATTTTCAAATTCCAAAGGCATAATGTGCCCATGAAGATTTGGGTGTGCTTTTATGAACGTTTTACTAATATAATGTTTAAAAATGTGTTACTTTTTTGGACTTTGTGGTATCAGACACTTATTTTTTTAGATATCAGTCACTCAAAATTATTAAATTATTTTACTTTAATTTCTCTATTAGTTTTTCATCTATCTGAATCAACTAATCTGGGTTAAAACCTAACTAATAGTAGTAAATGATCAGATTACACCATCGCTTTAAATTCTCTAAGAGACTCATCAAATATCCTACAGTGATTTTTTAGTGCCTTTATTATGCTCTATACTTACCTGGATCCTCTACTACAGGCTTATATCTGAACACATTTTTACTTGCGGTATATAAGTTTTGTCTCAGATTAAAGAAATTTAGAAATTCCTGAATGGAGGATCAGCAAAACTTTTAAATTGCATGACTTGAAACCATCCTAAAAATCTATTGAGGTCGTTATAGCTTGAAGTAGGATATGAGCTGGAATATTCGAGAATGACAATCAAATAAATCTGGTATATGGAGTTCAAAACTGGTTTTATTTCAATTTTTTTCTTGAGAAATGATTCTTCTGCTACTTTATATTAATTTTTCTTCTTATTTTCATATCTACTGCTTGTCCCTTTTTTTATCTTCTATCTACTTAGAACTGCAAAGTAAACTTTTTTCCCTGTTAGTTTGAACGCTACTGAGCAGTCCGACGATTTTTACTGGTTATGAATTTTTTACATTAGTCTTCTTTTTTCTGTAATGGTTTTAGACACGAACAGATGTAGAAATGAAGCACTACATTTATTTGTGCATCAACAAATAATAGGCATAACTATAATCGATAAAAATTGTTATAGTTGCACGTCTTATACTCCAATATTTACTCTAGTTGATGCTCATTACTCTTGCTTGCTTTTGCTAAAGTTCTCTTGGGAAGAAATGAGTGACGAGAGGAGAAAAGAGAATGAGATGGTGAAAAAAGGATTTGAAATAAGAATAAAAAGTAATACGTGGATGTGATAAAACTTCCTTACCTATTTTCTTTATTGAATCTAGTCTATGAGCCTCTCCTACTTACTCTAAGCCTCAAGCTCCAGAGAAAGTGAGATTTTTTGGAGAGAAATGAGAGAGGAAGGGAAAGTTTATTCCTAGATGTCTAATTAAATGAAAAAAATTCAAAAGCATAACGATAACGCTAAATAGGCAATTTCCAATTCATTCCATTTCCCATAATATTCTCCACTTAATCTAGACTAGCCAAATAAATGAGCCAAGCCCTTATGTGAGTGGAGATTGGTGGCGGTAATTAAAAAAGAAAAGAAATAATTAATTCGAGTTTTAGATAAAAAAATTCAATAGTTCTGAAAAAGTTTTAGATAAATACTAGGTAGAATGAAGTGAGAGTATTATGTAATAACCCTTCATTTTATTAACCATAAAGAATTAAATTAATATATAAATAAGCAAAATAATTAATATAACTATTTATTTTCTCTAAGCTCCCCAATCTTTAATTTTATCTTACTTCCGAACATTCCATTTTCTATGACTTTCAAACCCTTTTATTTTCTCTATCTTACAATTTTTTTTTTTATTTTCTCCATGAATTTAACTATTTTAGACCTCCGAATTAAATTCATTTTTGTAATTTTTAAATATAAATTCCCATTATCCTCTTTAATTCTCTCAATCCCTTATATAACTCCTAAATCTAGTAACCCACTATTTAACAAACCTAATAACTTAAAAACAACATCTATTATCTTATAGACCTAATAAAATGGATTCAAATTTATTTATTGATTTCAAACTCACTAATACTACTTAACCTTAATATCAATTTTGAGTGCTTTATGAACATTAGAAAAATCCATAAAATCAAGTAAATTCATGTTAAACAATTTTTAACAACTATTAATTGATACATAAGAGCTTCACGAATCGAAATGAATTTATTTTTGAGCTCACTAATTATTCTATTCTACTTAATTGTTATGTCAATTATACCATTTATTTCTATAAATTGATTTGTCATTTTATATGAATCAATCAACTACCTATAATTATTCATATTATTGAAACCCTTTCATTTTTATTATACACTGGTTATTAAATATGTTAAATCATATAATATAGTTAGATTTTAGAATAATCGATATATATATAATATCTGATAAATCATGCAAAAGTTGTTATCGTGAAAAAATTATTATTTGTGATATTATTTTGTATCAGAGTCTATACAAGTTGTCTTGTATGCTTGTTACTCAAATAAAGAACGTATGTAGCAAGGAAAATATCCCAACATCCATATATTTTCTTGGTCGATATAATTCTATGATATCTCAAATAAGTAAATATTTGATTTAGCCAACTGTAGTTTATTCAATAAAATATAAATTGAACAAATTCTTTAAACCATATTTTTAACAAACTAATAAAACCAATTTAAAATATTGTACATAATATGATCTATATATAAATTAAGAGAACAAGAATTTAGATATGATATAAACTATATTGAATGTACTGGATTGAGAAAGAAATTGAATAATTGAAATTACTCGGCTGTAACTTGTGAAGTTGTACAACTAAATATTTCGTACATCATGGATGCATTCTGATTTGCAAAATCACACATGATTATTCCTATTTGCCCGACAGTAGGT
This sequence comes from Dracaena cambodiana, assembly GCA_036321105.1. Classification (NCBI taxonomy): domain Eukaryota; kingdom Viridiplantae; phylum Streptophyta; class Magnoliopsida; order Asparagales; family Asparagaceae; genus Dracaena; species Dracaena cambodiana. The sequence goes on along the minus strand of JAYEPQ010000002.1, from coordinate 42,490,227 downwards.
CTGATTCAATACCGGACAATTTACGTGACTATTTTCTAGATTTGTATATAATGCAATCAAATAGTAATATCCCATCAGTTACTTTTTCCAATATACAATATCATAAATAAACACTCTTGGTATAATATTGACTACATTAGAAAATTATAGATCTAATCTATATCAGTTGATATCATTGCTACATATTATTTTAATATTTTATAAGATTTATGTTATTATCATGTTTGGACATAATTGTTATATTACATATTCTTTCTGCATATATTCTTTTGGTTGTTATCTGACTACCTGGATGTGTATGTCCAAAGCCTGAAATTGTGCCTATTGATCCTAATATCGAAGACTTGAAGTGTTTTCAAAAGTGAATAAAGATCAATAGTTATTTATGTCATATTGTTTTTTTTTATATTTCCGAATTTATCATTGCCTAGTGAAAGTTTTCTTATGCTATCCTGTATCAACTTCTTGTTTCCTGTTTTCTAATAAACTTCGTAATATAATGAATGCAGTTTATTTATCTACGTGTATTTATTTTTTGTGACTGTGATATTGTAGTTAGGTTTTAGTATATTCAAATCGAATATGTTGACATTAACTGTCATACATACTTGTATATTGTGTATCAGAATCGGGGTATGACAGATTATGATACAATTTGCAAACTAAATGTTGTACTTATATATTGCATGATAAAAAAGACCATATTGCAGTTGGTCGATTCCCAATATTATTGCTAATTTTTATAACTTTATTAGAAAATTCTTAAAAAATCATCGTAAATAAAGAAAAGCAGAAACATGATGACTCTACAGATAGAGTTTTATTTTCTTGGTTATAGAATTTGAAATAAATCGAACAAAAGTTGAATCAGTCATTAATATCGATGAATTAGGATCTAACCCAATAGCTCTATAGAAATAGATATAAAATTAACATCTCGCATCATACCAATATCATTTATTTAGTAATCTTATAAATTAATATAATTAGTACATAATGTACTAATTCATAAAGCTTCGCGACTGACTCTAAGAATAAATATAACCTTTAAGAATTGAAAAAAAAAAAGAGAATAAAATATAAAAATTAAAATAATTGCAGAAAGAGATTAAAGAACTCGATGGAAAAAAAAAAAGAGAGAGAATAAAATATTAAAATTAAAATAATTACATAAAGAGATTAAAGAACTCTGATAGATTAAAAAAATAATAAAATAAAATCTAACAAGACCGACCTACAGGGTCAAACCGGGCCACAAATTCTCCCCGGACCCAAAGGTCCAAACAAAACCCAAACGCAAGTGGTTCGAATGCGAAATGACTAGAGCACCCTAACACACTATCCCTCAGCTCGGCCCTCACAGCGCTCCCAAGAACCGCTCAACTAGGGCAACTACGTCATTATATCAGTGGCCCGCCCGTAATATTCCCCAACAAACGCTTCCTTATCGGGTTGAACTCGAGAATATATCTCCAACTCCCATTTCCGGTGATGCTATAAATAGGGCGAGATCTAGGGTTCTTCTTTTTTTAGTGTCGGCGTCCCTCTCTTTTTACCACTTGCTCTCAGTTTCTAGGGTTTTGAAAAATCTTGGGTTTAAGATTATCTCGATCTTGAGATGCCTCCTCGGGCGATGAAGAGGGGCGGCGGCAGCGCCGGTAAGAAGACCCCGGCGAGGGGCTCAAAGGGGAAAGCTGCCGCTGCCGCGGCTGCAGCCGTGGCGGCGGAAGAGGCGGCGACGGTCGAGGAGATGGGGAGCGTCGACGAGGTGACGGTGACCGAGACGAAAGAGGAGACCAAGGTCGAAGAGATCAAGATCGAGGAGGAGAAGCACTCGATCGAGAAAACCAAGGGCAACGGTTCCGTCGATCCTCCAGGTAACGCGAATCCTCGGATCTAAAATTATTGAGAATTCATTATGAGCAGGCCCGGTCCTAACGTTTTAGAGGCCCGATGCCCCTTTTTAAATGAGAAAGGGGCATAACAAGTCTTATTAAAATTTTAAATAAATATTTTTATTACCAAAATTAACCAAAATTAAAATTTCGTACATTCCTAGATGTAAAATCCTCAAACCTTTCTCGTGATATTGATGATCTCAAATAGGTTTTCAGCAATTTCAACTTTGAAAAATTTTTCTCTGCTGATGCAATAGCCATAGGTACTGTCAATAAGATTCGATAAGCAATGGAAATATTAGGATAGCAATCTGTAATTTTGACATACTCAAGAATTTCAACTGATGACATTGACATATTTGGTAGAGTCATCTTCAATACTTTTAGTTCAGAAAAAAAAATCATCTAAATTCATATCCGACACATTATTATGAGAAAAAGTATTGGCAAAATTAATACAACACTCTCTTAATTCATTATGACTTCAACTTTTTGGAATCCAATAAGAATCCAAAAATATTTTCAAATATCTTTAATTGCTCAAATATATTATTTAATGAAGAAATCGCCATATCAATAATGACCAAAAAATAATTGACTCTAAATGACTCCTCTTCTGATTGCATTTCCTCTTCATTATGATTTTCATCAAATTGTTTTTTTCTAATATGCAACGTCTTATTGGAAATATAGACTCTACATTCATCTCACATGCAATATTTTTGACAGTATTTATACTAGATACAAACTCTTCATTTCTATATTTTTCAAAAAATTTAATTACACTTTCTAATTGATTCGTGGTAGCTTGTGCCCCTTTAGATTATGGGCCCTGGGCAGGTGCACAACCCGCACCTGCCCAGGGCCGGCCCTGATTATGAGATCTGTTGTTCTTTGTTGAGTTGATTCGGAAAGTTTGTTTTTCGATAAAGATTGTTTATCTTTTGATTATTCTGTGCTTTCTTGGGGTTTCTGGGGTTTTGATTTATTTTCTTGATTGAAGTTAATATTCGTCTGTTGGAATAATTTTTGAGGCTAAAATTCCTGTCTTGACTTTCCTTTTGCAAGCACCGTTTATGCAGTTTTCTCAATTTTTCCTATAGATTTACTTGGGGCAAATTTTCTCTCTCTCTTTGTTTTATAACAGTTTATAATTTAATTAGATGTGAATCGGCAGAACTTTAATCTTTGTGTTTTTCTCACTAAATTTGTATCCAAGTTTTTCTATTTTTGTGTCTCTTCATGCTCTATTGAATAGTATCTAAATAAAGTTGCGCGAGTACTTACAGTATTGTACATGCACTTGCAAAATTGTGATAAAATACTCAGAATTCCATTACAGTTTTGCGAAAGTAGGAATATTTATGAATTTTTAGTTATTGTATGATCATGTTTTCCGTTCTATGTGATTCCTTTTGGCTCTTTGGCTGGTTTTGCTTGATAGATGATTACTCTCATTATTATATTGTGAACAATTTTGTAGATGCAGATGTGGAGGATGTGAAGGAATCTTATGAAGAAGATAGAGGTGAACGTTTGGAGCTAGAGGATAATGAGCCTGAGTATGAAGCCGAGGAAGAGACTGCTGTAGACTATGATGAGCGTGATATAGAGCATGCAGATGGTCATGAATTGGAGGGAGATGAGGCTGAGGAGGACATTGAAGAGGGAGATAGGGTTAATGAGGAGGAAGCTGAGATGGTTGATGAAGAAATGGAGGATGGTGTAGAGGATGCTGAGGGTGAGGAGGTTGAGGGTGAAGAAGAGGTGCATGATGTTGATGAAGAAGAACACCATGAAGTTGTTAAGGAACACAGAAAGCGAAAGGAGTTTGAAGTATTTGTTGGGGGCTTAGATAAAGATGCTACTGAAGATGATCTCAAGAAAGTATTTGGTGCTGTTGGGGAAATTACTGAGGTTAGGCTTATGATGAATCCTCTGACGAAGAAAAACAAAGGGTTTGCTTTCTTGCGTTTTGCAACTGCTGAACAAGCAAAGCGGGCTGTATCTGAGCTCAAAGCTCCAGTGGTTTGTCTCTAGCTTTGATCAACCTCTGTTTGTTTTATTGTTTGCTGAAAAATAAGTTCACCGATCCTCTGATTTTGATTACCTGCTAATTACTTAAATCAGGTGAATGGAAAACAGTGTGGTGTTGCCCCCAGTCAAGACAGTGACACACTTTTTGTTGGGAACATATGCAAGACTTGGACTAAGGAACATGTAAGTAGTCAGACTCTGAAAGTCGTAATTTATTGTAGCAAGTAATTTATGGAGGGCATGCTAATAAGCATTTTCCCTCTTTAATCCATTTAGTTGAAGGAGAAATTGAAGAACTTTGGAATTGAGAACATTGAGGACTTGACGTTGGTCGAAGATACAAATAATGAGGGAATGAATAGGGGTTTTGCATTCCTGGAATTTTCATCCCGATCTAAAGCAATGGAAGCTTTCAGATGCTTGCAAAAGAGGGATGTTTTCCTTGGAACTGAGAGGAATGCAAAAGTTTCTTTTGCTGATTCTTTCATTGAACCCGATGATGAGATTATGGCTCAGGTAAATAGTGTGCTTGCTTATATATATACATACATACATACATACATACATGTATGTATGTATGTATATGCATATATGTGTATATACATGTATGTATATACATATACGTATTTATATATACACACATATATACATACATACATATATGTATATACATACATGTATATACATACATGTATATACATACATGTATATATATGTGTGTGTATGTGTGTCTATATATATATATTTATATATGAATATGTACATACATGTGTGTATATATATACAAACACACACACATATATGTACATATTCATACACACGCATGTACATATATATGTGTGTGCGTGTCTACATATGCATATATCCTATATATACACACACACACATATATGGACAAGATTGTCAAATCGGGATATGTATAGGATATCGTTATCATTATGTATTGTATCGTAAGATACATTGATTAATACAGTAGGTAAATGATAAATGCATAACACTATATAATATAATAAACATATGAGCAAATCTAAAGTATAAGTAAATAAATAAGCAAAGACAAATAGTAAGACATGTAGTATGTTAAATATAAGTCATGTGACTAACATTCAAAGTGTGATGATCATGAGATCATTAATAAAAATTATACTACATTAGTAAATATATTACTAAAATCACTTAAACTTGAAAATGACATTCATTTTTCTCATATTCGTCTCTTTGCTCTGCTAGCTTCTCTTTTAACATACTCTTATTTTCTTTTCTTTTTCCTCATTTATTATTTACAATAGCATTCAAGTTTAAGAGATCTTGCCAATAATTATAAAATATCTATAGAGACTAAATTAGAAATAATCAACTAATTGATAAAAATATTTACCATTAAATCTTCTCTTCCTTTTCTTTTTAGTAGATTCATCATTTCTCTTTCAACTTAAAACACGTATTGAAATTCATCCAAGCAACACCTTTCACCATGTAAAGATTTTATTTCTCATCAAGAATCTATTTATAATTAAGCATTGAAATTCATCTAAGCAACACCTTTCACCATGTAAAGATATTATTTCTCATCAATCTATTTATAATTAAATTTTATATTAAACGGTCAAAATAGATCATATGTTTCCCCAATCTCCTACCTTTTTTGTTGCCTTAGTTTCGTTGTATGTTATTTTCACAAAAACCAAAACATTGAGTATAAGTTTGTAATCCTCTGAAAAAATATCAATATAATATCAATTAATCATTTTTTATAGATATATAGTTATCATCATCCCTAAGAACTTTTATTTTAATTTCTTCATCATCTTCTTCTCATATATTATACAAATTCTTCCTTTTATCAAGTTTAATATATAATAAGTAAGTTCTTTAGATACTTGAATTGAGAATTAGTAATTAAATAATTTGTATTGACTATAAATTAATAATATACTTCTTTTGGTAAATTGTTTAAATATTTTTATCAACAAAAAGAAGTATCTTTAATTTTGATATTCTTTGTTGTTAAATAACTATACTTGTCGGAATTTTTATCCTGCATTTAACTCAAAAAGTTTGTTTGAATGAGTTTGAAATCTATTTATAAGCCAAATCAGTGTATCGTAATGTATCGCGTATCATAAGATATGTATCGCATATCGTATGATACGCTTACCATATCGTAAGATATATAAACCAATAGTATTGCTGATAAGATATGTATCAATTTTCTTGTATAGCGTATCCTAAGATACGTCTCGCATATCGTAGGATATTAACAATTATGTATATGGAATTTTTTTTACTAGATTTCTTTATGCAATTACAGTTTATGCATTATCTGGATGTTTCTCTTGTGTATATAAACTAATACATTTTAGATTGGAACTTTGTTAAATATAGCTTAACTGTATCTATTTTTATTTTTTGCTTTCTTCAGGACTTACTAATTTTTGGTTAATTTATTTTCAGGTTAACCTGTTTTTTTTATGATTAATTAGTTTATTGTTTGATTTACATTTAGGTTAAAACTGTGTTTATTGATGGTCTGCCTGCTGCATGGGATGAAGACCGTGTCAAGGAGTATCTCAAGAAATATGGTCAAGTTGAGAAAATTGAGCTTGCTCGAAACATGCCTTCTGCTAAGAGAAAGGACTTCGGGTTTGTTACGTTTGGCACCCATGAAAATGCTGTTGCTTGTGCTGAAGGCATAAACAACAAGGAGTTGGGAGAGGGAGACAACAAGGTTTGTCTTTTGGCTTGATGTTTTACTGTTGTTATATTTTTGCACTATCTGTGAACTCCATATAGTTGATCATTTCCAATGTAGATTTATAGTTTACTGATGGATTATTTAGGTAAAAGTGAGGGCTAGATTGTCCAGACCTCATCAGAAAGGTAGAGGAAAGCGTGGCATTCGGGGAGAGATTTGGATCGGCCGAGGTGCACCTAGGGGTGGTCATATCTCTTATAGTCGTCCTCCACCTCCTCGTAGATACCCTGGACAGGGAACGAGACCCATTAGCAGTCGTGGTACACCAATTAGTAGTCATGTATATAAGCGTCCTATTCCATACAGAGAGAAGCGCCCGTTTATGGCTTTGACTGAGAGGCCTAGGCGATTACCTCCACCAGAGAGGTCCTATGAGAGGAGGCCCCCAGGTGAATTTCCTCGTTCCGTTTACAGTAACCTTCTTGAATTATTTGTTGGTGTAACACTGTATTTTGTTGAATTTTCCCTTTAATTCTTTTTTTGCAGTTCCTGTATACCCCAAGAGCAGCTCAAAGAGGGAGTACGGTAGGCGGGATGAGCCTCCTCCAAGTAGGAGGCCTATTGTTGAATTTGCCTCTAGAGTACCTATTGAGAGGCGCTCAGCTTACCGGGATGAATACTCTACTCGAGGATCTGGTTATGCTGACATTCCACCTCGTAGTGTTCCTCGAGCTCCAGATAGAAGAGCTTATGCAGAAGAAGGTTATGGGCGAAAACTTGAAAGGCCACCTCCAAGTTACCGAGAGACACGTAGCCGTGAATATGATTCACTTTCAGGGTCCAAGCGCCCATATTCAGAACTGGTGTACACTTGTTTTCTACTCTCTTTTTTTATCTCTCACAAAAATTAGTGTTTTGGTTTCATGTAGTGTTTCCTTATATACAATTTGAATTCATAATTGTTATGAAGGATGATGTTCCTTCTCGGTATGCTGATGTGAGCATGCGTCAGTCAAGGGCTCGTTTGGAATATGGTGTTAGTGGCAGCGGTGCTCAATACAGTGATGCTTATGGTGACAGGTCTGCTTAAATGTGTATTAAGAAATGTAGTGGTCTTCGTCATTTTACTTTGAGATGTAGTTTCTCATATGTAAATTGTTACTGTCAAGTAATTGAAGCTGCACTTACTGATTAATAGGCTTGGACGCGCTCACATGGGATACGGAAGCAGTCGAAGTTCTCTTTCCAGTCAGGATGGACTGTACAGCAGCCGTCATGGTATGGGTTATGGGGGAGGTACTATGAACGTTCCACTCATCTGGTCACATGGTTTTCTATTTTGTCTACTGGTGTAACCTTTGTTTCAATCTTTTTTGGCTTGTTTTCTGTCTTCTACAGGTTCTGTCAGTGGTAGTGATGTCGGCGGGATGTACTCCTCAAGCTACAGTAGCAGCTACCTGTCACGTGGATCTGATGTAAGCTTCTTTTTTTGTGCCCTTTTTGTTTATTTCTAAACTCAGGATGTTTGCTTGCTCACAAATGCTTTGGTCTCTGAAGGTTGGTGGTAGCTCATATTCCTCCCTGTATTCCAGCCGTAGCTTAAGTGGCAGTGGGTATTTAGGTGGTAGTGGCTCTGGTTCATATTACTAAGGTTTGCATCTTTTACCCATTTTATCTCCCTGTATCCTGTGTTCTGTGTGCTATTTTGTCCCCATTGATTTTTGTGGTCATTCTAAATGAAGGCGTTTAATTTTTCTTTTTATATCGGAGTGGTTGTGGTGCATGGGTCTTGGTCATCACACATGGATTTGTCTCTATGACACAGATTTGAGAACTCAGGAGGATGGTGTAGGCTATGGAATAAATTGAAGCTTCTTGTTTTGATGCCTACAAGCATTGGAATAGAATGCATAATGCAAACGTGTCCAACCTTTTTATTGATGAGGGAAAACTGTGGAATTGAGTTTAAGAAGGCAATGAAATCAATGGGCTGGGTGATTTATCTACTGATGGTCCCTTCTTGACTTACCTGTGTATGAAAGTTTAACTTCTTGGTCAGTGTTAAAATGTCTAGAAAGCTCTATTGTGGTATGTATGAAAACATGTTTTCTTCTATGCTTATTGAGACATCCTTGAGATGGACCTGCAATTTAAGTTTTCTATGAGCAACATAAGTGAGACTTTATAGAATGTGACATCAATCTATTCTGGATAGTTGATGTTGCCAGTCTTTGGATTAGGCTCAAGAACAAAAATTCCCCCGCAGTTCTCGTATTCAACACAAACTCCCATTGGTACATGACAAGAAGCCCCTTTCCTGAGGATAAGGAGGGTTCTAGATGAAAGAGACAGAAGGTATTCTATGTTGTCATGTCCGCATTTATGGATAGTTGGTGTTTTGTGTGCTTACTGTAGATCATTTAGAGTTATTTGTGTATTTTGGATTTAAACATAATCTTGAAATCTGGTTCAGCAAGTTACCTATCAACAGTGTTGGTTTATCCTGAAGTTTCAGACATTGTTGCAAAGGATACTAAGGTTGTGTTTCAAGAGCATATTGGCAACTAATGTGGTGCTACTTACACATTTGTTATGCCTGTTTAAAAGTGGTTACCTTGTCAGAAATCCTGTCCTTATGGCTTTTATAACTAAGAGAATGACTGGTAAATGTGCAGAAGTTTCAAGCATTCTGGCTTGTAATGATTTTGATATTGTACGTTGCATTCTTTGGGATGAAATAGTAGTTAACATGGATGGTGGGTGGTCTAAGATAACCATGGATAACAAATGCATAACAAAGAAGGATTTGACATTTGTTGGGTTAAAATGGGATACTTTGGTTATAGTTAGTTTTCCAGAGACTGGACTGGTGAGTCATTTCTTATTGAGATTGATTGATACATCTGTAGAAGTTCCAAGTTCTGGCCAACCTAGAACAATTTTTATTCTATATGTTGTTTGGAATGACAGCAGTCAAAATGGGAGGGGAAAGGAATCTAGGACGAGTTAAGAATGTTGCACCCGTAGGACGAGTTAAGAATGTTGCCAATCGGATGAAATCTTGTCATTTTTAGGTTGTTCTCTGTTTTGGTTTTGTGGAGTTTTGAGTGCATACTTTCTTATATTAGGACTGACATTTAGAACATTACGTAGTTGTTGTTTGTGGTTATTTTGGTTTGATTTTTATTTCAAATGCAGATTTTTAAGGTTTGAAGGTGAACATGGAGATTTAGCCCAAAATTCCATTAGCAGCACAGATCCTTGAGTACTTTGTTTTAATATGGTTTTCAGTACCCAGTATTGGGGGAATGCATTTGCATACTGTGGTGGCATGAATATATCTAGTTAAGGAGATTGGTTGGTTATATATCTTCATAACAAATTGTCTGTGTTCTAGCATCATGCAACTGTTGGAATTAATTTTTCTTCGGCTTCACACTACCATAATCTTTTCTTGTATTGTTCCCACTGTTTCTTATATAGTTGTGACGATTTTGGCTTTGCTACAATTTTTTGCCTGTTCTTTAAGTCTCTCATCTTTTCTTCTTTTGAGGTCTCATCAACTTTGCTTGTAGCTTTCTGTAACAGAGGATGAAATGTTAGTATCTCGGTATGACTCCAAAATTCAAATTTAGCCTAGATGAAAATAATCCTAGGCTTGTTGTGGTTGTGGAAACAGTAACTGCCTTAATTTATTTTTTGCAGGCAGGGAAGTATATTTTATTTTCTCAATGCCACTCAGCTCTGCACAGAGTAATTCTTGCAGTTTCGGACATTATCATGTTTTTGTATTGAAAAAATTAAGAACCTCTAACCTGTTTATTAGAGGGTGAATCATATAGTCGTAGCTGTGATGAGAGAGTATATCATATGTCTGGGCTTAGTTGCTTGCTGGCGTAACCGTAAACATGTCTTACGTTACAAACATGGGCTATTATGAGGTGGTTATTGGAGGTTTGAGATAGGAAGATATTGTGACCTAAACATCCTATAGGAACATAAAGATACTTTACTAAACAAATCCTACATCTTTTGGTGTTGTCATTCAATCTCTATGATTTAATGTGGAAATTTTCACAATATTGATGCCATTCACAATATTGATGCCTTGAGCCCAAATCATTTCCGGCATTAAATTGTGGTGAGATGGAATGGAGACAGAACGAATGTTATGTCCGTCCTCATTTGGAACAATGGAGAGGAATTTTTTGAGTATTTAGTGTGCAAGAACCATAATTGGAATGAATGAATTTTATTTTCATGGTCGGAGGGAATTTGATGCATTGCTTAACCAGTTATTTTAAACATAGTGGCCCTATTTTACTAGTGTTATGTTAAAGGTTGAGATGATAACTTCTATGTATTTGCTCTCTTACATTATCTCAGTTAGGTTTAGATGCTTTTTTACCAATATGAAATACTTATTTGATATGAAGTATGGACATGGATACGGGATACATGTACTGTATAATAGGGGCAAGCACACAACAAACTTTGAGAAAGTAGGACATGGGTACAATGTAGATATAAGAAATTTTTTTTTATGAATATAATTACCCCCATGTATAAATCCATACTCAAGTTGTAAATATGATACAATTTTGTACATTGATGTTTTTTGGATACTGACATTATGAAGTCAGGATAAAAACTATATGTGTGTTAATGATCATCATCTTGGATATTTGAAATATTTTCCAGGTTACGTAATTAATAATTTTGTGCACAATCATATTCTTAGTGGAAAACTAGACATATAAATGCAATGCATTTGCAAATCAAATATAATTGTTAACCCACCCTTTATTCATAACTTTGTTATTTAACTTTCTAGTCTTGGATGCTTCCTTGATGCATCTTCGATACGCCTAGGTTACTTTGCAAGTCTAAAATATGTCAAACAAAGTATCCGAGACGTATCAATGTCTCAAAAAGTATTAGATACGTATCTGACAAACATATCCGACACATGCATGGTTCCTCCTTCAAAGTATGGTAACTTATTTGTATTTTGACTAGGTTACTACTACTATGTACTTGCCCTAGGATGAAGTTCTGGGCTAAAAGTTCAATAAGATTTTAAGTTGCAAAACATAAACTTTAGCAAATTCATTTATCTTGCTGCATATGTATCGTGTTCTCCCTAGTGTTAAAATGACCTGGATTTTGTATGTACTCAGTTCACTTCTATAATCAGTAATGTGGTCTGATCATAATGGTGCTAGTCAAAATTATTAAATTTTTGGGGTATTTACTGGTTTGTCCCTCAAATCTTTAAATATTATGATTTTACCCCCCAAATCTTCATATTTATAATTTTGCCCCCCAAATCTCATAAGTTGCAACAATTTTGCCCCCCTCTCTAACTTTCCCAAACACAGTTAATTTTTTGACCATTTTACCCCTCATTTCCTCTTTTATTTTCCTTCTCTTCTTCTTCTCTCTTCCTCCTTTCTTCTTATTTTCTTCATTATTTCTCCTCTATTCCTCCTCTCTTCTTCTTTTCTTTTCCTCTTCTCTTCTCATTTTCTTCATTTTTTTTTTACTCTTTCATGTTCATATTTTCCTCCTCTCTTCTTATTTTCTTCTCTTTTTTTACTTGAGATAATTGATTTGGTGAACTAGAGGAAAAATGCATGACATGAAAGAGTAAAAAAATGAAGAAAATGAGAAGAGAGGAGGAAAAGAGAAAGAGAAGAGAGGAGGAAGAGAGGAGAAATAATGAAGAAAATAAGAAGAAAGGAGGAAGAGAGAAGAAGAGGAGGAAAATAAAAGAGGAAATAAGGGGTAAAATGGTCAAAAAATTAACTGTGTTTGGGAAAGTTAGAGAGGGGGGCAAAACTGTTGTAACTTATGAGATTTGAGGGGCAAAATTATAAATATGAAGATTTGGGGGGTAAAATCATAATATTTAAAGATTTGAGGGACAAACCAGTAAATACCCCTAAATTTTTTGTTGTCTGGCAATGGATATAATAGTTTTGACAAATGCTAGATGCTCTAAGTTCACACACACACACACACACAAAGATATCAGTCTTGCAGATGATACAATAAATAGATGATACAAGCTGAAACTTCCTAAGAGAACTTGTAAATTGTGTTAAAATGACCTGGATTTTGGATGTACTCAGTTCACGTCTATAATCAGTAATGTGGTCTGATCATAATGGTGCTAGTCAAAATTATTAAATTTTTTGTTGTCTGGCAATTGATATAATAGTTTTGACAAATGCTAGATGCTCTAAGTTCACACACACACACACACACACAAAGATATCAGTCTTGCAGATGATACAATAAATAGATGATACAAGCTGAAACTTCTTAAGAGAACTTGTAAATTGTGTTAAAATGACCTGGATTTTGGATGTACTCACTTCACTTCTATAATCAGTAATGTGGTCTGATCATAATGGTGCTAGTCAAAATTATTAAATTTTTTGTTGTCTGGCAATTGATATAATAGTTTTGACAAATGCTAGATGCTCTAAGTTCACACACACACACACACACACAAAGATATCAGTCTTGCAGATGATACAATAAATAGATGATACAAGCTGAAACTTCTTAAGAGAACTTGTAAATTGTACATTGTAACATACACTTGTCCTGCGAAATTAGTGCTAATAATTTTGACCAATGATGTCTTTAAGAAGGACACAACACACCATCACATACATCACATGACATGCCATCAATAAATAGTAGAACATGCCTATGAAGAACCTATGAAGTATATGGTAGTAGGACACAGATACAATACTATGAAGAACTTATGAAATCAGTGCTAATAATTTTAACCAATGATGTCTTTAAGAAGCAAGACACAGCACACCAACGCGTACATCACATGACATGCCATCAATAAATAGTAGAACATGCCTGTGAAGAACTTATGAAGTATATGGTCATAGGACACAGATACGATATGGACACAAGGGCGCGATAAACCTAAAAAATTAGGACATGGGGCACGGCTACATAAATATGCGCATATTTATGCATGAGATATATGTTATGTGCATTAGAACTTGTAATTGTTAAGACATGCTTTTTTTTTTCCATGAAGAAAGCTTATTGATTTAAATATATGTTATATATATTATATATTATAATATAAATCTTATTGATTTAAATATATATTATATTTAAATATATATTATATTCTAATAAAGTAACTATCTTAAATTAAAGAATTCGAATTCATTGTAATGGACTATTAGTTTGAATAAATATTTAAAGTCCCTATTTTTGCAAGATATTTGGGTCCACTAGTCAAGTGTCTCTGTTATGCTGAAAGATTTTTTTTTTATCTTTTAATTTAAATTTATGACGCTATTGTGTTCAACTGCGATTTTTAGGACTTTGTTGGCAGTGGATATGGTCCGGTACACGAGTTTTTGGGGTTTTTAAAATTCGACATAGTTTCAGTGTGTTCAATATATATGTGTCCAATACATATCCGATGCGTATCAACAAGTGTCATGCTAGTATCGGTGCTCGAGACATGCGACATGGGCATGATGCTCACTTTTGAGTGTCCGTTCTTCATAGTGAAGCACTATACAATATGCGAACCTTTAACATGACACGCAGATGTTCTAACTTTAAAAGTCACTTTCACTAAACTGCAAGACTTGGTAAGAAATGTTGTCCAACATGTCGAATATGATATATCAAGTGTCCGTGCATCGTAGTTGTTATGCCTGTGTATAGATGCAAGGTTATGCTCTCTTAGCTTATGCAAGGCTAAGCTATCTTAACATATGTTCAGCTTAAACAAAAGCATAGATGAGTACATTCATTTTTGTCCAGTGGCGCACGAGGAAGTATTTAAGGTTTTCTGTTAGGATTTTATGGAATAACAAAAATAAGAATTTAAAGAAAATAAATATATAATAAAAATACAAACGAGAAATTAGGTGTTACACTTAGGCAAATCACACGCCCATTTCATACGAATCACGTAGAATATTTTCAAGAACATCACATGCCAAAGTTCAACGTAGAACCATTTTAATAATCATTCTATTAATCCATGAGTCCCTTAGCAGATTATTTATAATAAAGATAACGTGCAACATACTTGCAAAAACCAAGAGTCATAATGTAATCAGGATTCACAACATAAATATCCTAATAATGGATCCTTATCAGCAAGAGTTACGTGAACTAAAAAAAAACTTAGAGTCGAAACAAATGCTTCTCATAACTGATCCCTTCATTATGCCTTACTGTGAAGTATTCTCATGATTGTACATCTCATATTGTATCTTGTGCATTTTATATAGTTTGTGTGCCTTCATATTCTTTTAGCTAAAAGTTATTTTGCAATTTCAATTATTGGTGCCAACGCAATTGACATGTGCAACTAAAGTTTACTTTTTAGATTAAGTTAATGAATCTATTTGAGAAGTACATGTTCTGGTGTGAGGCTGTGTCATTTACTTAGGTGGAAGTTATAACAACAGTTCTGGTGAGTAACATGGACATCTTGTGCATAGACTCATACCTGTTTCAATGTAAACGCGAGGTATACCAGGGACTATGGGAACCCATACATCCACGTGGTGTTTAAAAACATTACTTTGATTACACTTTTCTTTTTTATGTTATCATTGGTCTCGGTTCTATTAATCAGTGTAAAAGCCAAAATTGTAAGCGTTGAGAATATAATAGAGAAATGCTTGAGATGTTTGTGTATAATAAAAAAGAGCAACCTCATTCTAGGCCAATTTTATTTGAGATTGCTAGTGTTCCTCCTGTCATATTTTGTTCTGTTTGAACCATCAGGTATTCTTTATTCTATAACATTTGTTGAATGCTCCGATTGTGTGGCATACTGGCATTAGTTCAAAGCACATTGTAGTCTTGTTATTAGATAGCCATGGACAAAGTAATTCTAGTGAAAAAAAACCTGGACTTCATTTTTTTGTTGTTGCTCTTTGTTTTGATATAAACTGAACCGTTAGATGTCTTCTGTGCTACCCATGCATTAATTACTTTGATTATGTAAATAATTATATATTCTACAGCCCCTCTATGAAGTTATGTTACCATTTTCAATTTATATGGAAATGTAAATGTTAAATAAACTAATTGCTTGGAAACTCGGGAGCATCTGGAGCCCACCATAAGTACTGTGGCATCCGAGTATTTCTTCAGTTTCTTTCTCAGTCTCACTGCTGATCATGTTTCAGTTATGTATGACTTCTTACTCCTCACTGACGGACTCCATGTTTCAGTTAAGTGGTACACAGACTGTAATCTATGTTTCCCTCTCTTCCGTTTTTCCTGTTAGCCTACTTGAAAGCCTGTACTGTATCAGTCTATTAATGTATATTAATGTATAACTAGATCTATAAATTAGTTTAAGTGTAATTTGAATGTGGAGGGATCTTGCCTGTGGAAAGTGTAGTCTTATAATTAATCTGCTAGTCTTTATCATCAAAAGATTGTTTGGTTCCTTAGGTATTGCATTTTTTATTCTGCTGCTGCTAAGATTTTTGATTTTGGGGTGTATAGATCTTCTAGTGCCCGTGTTTCTCTTAGGCTTGTGTTTGGTTTGAAAGAAAATGAAAAAAACTAAAAGAAATGAATAGGGAAAGAGAAGCAAAGAAAAGGAAGACAGGATTTTTTTTTTTTTTGTTGTTTGGCATAGAAAGGAACTAAAAAAGATAATTTAAGAAAAAAAATAAAAGTGAAAAAAATAAAATTTAAGAAAATCGTTACTCTAAACTCTCTCTACTGCCTCTTTTGTTTCTATACGAACTCCTGTGAGTGACAAAGGAGAAGAATTGCTAAAACATGCGGACGCTTTTTTTGAATCAGCTGCTGGGTAGCAGGTTGAATCTTTGGTTTTCTGTTCTTTTTCTTTTTGGTTGGGCTGGACATACACATTGGCTTGGATTGGGTTATTCTAAGGCTTTGGGATTTATTTTTAATAGATGTATTCTCTTGGCATCATAAAAAGTGGGAAATCTAAAGTAGTTATTTTCTGCAAAGGTTAGGTTAAATATTTTTCTCTCGCATTCCAACATGTACTAAAATATAAGTGTTACACTATTTTTCCATTAATATGATGATAATGATAATATATTTATATATTATGCTGATATGGGAAAAGTAAAGTATATAATAAATTACATTATAATAATTATAAATGTGCATATAAGAATCAATATATAAATAAGTACATGACATTAACTAAGATTCTTGATGCGAGAAACTTATTTATAAAATCTATTAATTAGTAATGACTATGTACAAATAAATTTTCGTGTTCTATCTTAAGCTCATTTGTCAGTGCATTTTCTTTTTCCTGTAAAATATAATATTTATTTATTACGTTTCATATGTTTAATAGATATAAAAATTGAATAACTATGCAAATTTATTATTCTTACATGTGAAAATTCGTGAACTTTTCAATTTTTTTTTTTTTTTTATCATTTCATAGCTTTTATTGACGTATTTCACATCATGTATTGAATATGTTATCAATACATCATGTATTGAATATGTTATCAATCTAGTTTAATGGTCTAATTCGTTATTCTTTAATTTACTGGACATAAGAAATATAAACGATTGGTATAAAATATTCCATATAATATTTTCTAATATTTCACTTCTCCCATCCTAAATAAACATATATAATGATTAGAATTAAAAAAATATATGTATTTTCTCAAAGTAAAATTATATATAATCTACTTGTATTCTATAACAACTAAAGTTTATTTGCTAACATTCCATATGGAACTCTGGGTCCTATAAAAAGTTGTAAATTTCGTCACTCTCAAAAATTGTAAATTTCGTCACTTCGTTATAATCTTTGATTTTTGCTCGTGGTATGTGCTTTGAAAGAGAAAATTGTACAAAAATGAGTATAAAATATTGTGTGTTTAAATTTATAAGCAAGTAAATGTGAAGACATACCTTACAAAATTATTTATATTATCAATACAATAATTTTCACAATATGTAATATCCTTTCTCTAGTATCCCAATTTGTTGCAACTTGTGCAGCTTGTGTACCACAATGATCTATCGGTGCATAATAGTTTACTAAGTGTAGCCAACACATAATGATATATATTCTATATTAAACCAATGAGATAATTTAAGCACATAAATCGTATGTTAATCACATTTAGAAATTTTTGTAAGTTAATTCCAAATTACTATTTAAGTTTGATTTTCAGTTTTTTCAAGTTGATTTTGGTAGCGCGTTAGAATATCCAACTTATCCTTATATACGATAACTTTTTGGATGATTGTCTGAGTTTGCATATTGTTTCTTATCCTAAAATATTCATTTATAAAAAACTTTTTATTAAATTCAAACGTTATAACTGTAAAATCTTAATAAATAATAATATTAATATTTCTTCTTTCCATTTAAATAAATTTTCAGTTTCTTTAATGTTTGGATTGATCTTTAATAAGCTGTATTCGAATGTTGATATTGTAAATTTTACGTAATATTTAAATATTAAATATAATTAGTCTTTAATACTAAAAGAAACAATGGCTGGATATTTGTTTTTTTACCTCTTTAACTCCTAATACTAACAATATGAGATGCAAGCTAACATTCTCTTGAAATCAATCTTCTTCAATTTACTTTAACTTTTCGGTGTTAGAATTAAATTGTTAAATAAATAGTGGTCAATGTTAGTATATACTTTCATAATTATATAACAAATTAATTTAAGCTTCTAAACATTACCATTGATTCAGAACAATAATATTGATTCAGAACAATAATATCTCTGCTAAATATATATCGATTGTCTAAAATCTTTTTCTCACATTGTGGATCAGTATAGACAACCATGATAATTACATCCGAATATTTTTAGAAATTAAATCTCTAAAATTTAAAACAATAACTATGATAATAATTATTAACAAATATATAATGCTTATCAAAGAGATATTTGGTTTGATCAAGAAATAATACAGCAACATAAACTAGGTTGTACTTATAAGTTGGTGTCTTGAATATTCTAATGTACACATTTCTATATTTAATTGTGCATTAAGAATTAATCTTAATCCATTTCTAACTATTTGACAGTTCGTTTCTTTGTCGTAGAGCATTACGTTAGAAACTTTGTAAATTTTTCCATCATACATTAAACTCTAAAATAGCTTTATATCATTATTATATATCAAAGTTTCAATTTCGTCTGGTTGCAATAAATAAAAATTAACTAATATTAAAATTAACTAATAATATGTAATATTAGAATTCGTATAAATATTCCAAGCATAATTTTATTGTGTTTATGTATTACTCATTACCTTTTCATTCATGAAAACCATTCACCATAATGAAGTCTCGGTGATACTTCATAGTTTTTTGCACTTTCAACTTGCGTAGTAATCTTCCTTTAACATTTCAACTTATGTCATAACGATGTAGCATTCGAAATGGTGCACAGGCGTAACTCTCCATTCTATATAGTAAAAAAGCTTAAAATCTTAAAAATATGTAAGAACAATTGAGACAATGCGTCATCAATTAGAACATGTAATTTTTTTTTATAATCCAATTAAATATTATTTAATAACACTTGAATGTTTTATTATGTATGCAATAATGTATTTATTGTAATTTACTCTCATATATGTCATATATGTCGTAGTTATTGTCTTTTCATCTAAGTCTGTAGAATATCTATAGCATATGTAAGAGTAATTGGTGAGAATATAAAAGACTAAAAAAATACTCATATATAATAAAAAATTTGTTTGCCAATCCGACATGGAAAATAAATTTTGTTACAATTAAATGAGTACGGAATACATCTGATGGCACTCTGTTGGGTTGATGAATATTTGGAGAATTGATAATAGGTTGAAGTGTTCTCTTGTTTAAACCATTATAATCGTATGGATTCCAATGTTGATTGTTAATTTCATTAATTTCGCAAAGACACGACTTTTTCAGCATAGAGTAACCTCTCGTGCATCGAGTAGGGTGAAAAATAGATATAAACAGGCAATTTTTTTTAATAATCAGATAATATCATGATAATTTTCATGTTATTTCCTTTTAAATCAAATTCAATGAGTTTTCTATCTTATTGAGAACTTCCTTGTAAATAATATTTTTGGTGTAACATATGGGATTTCTGTCTTTAGCAAAAATAAGTATTTAAGACCATCTCGTGAACAAATATAAGCAGGCAAATTTTTTAATAATCAGATAATATCATGATAATTTTCATGTTATTTCCGTTTAAATCAAATTCAATGAGTTTTCTACCTTATTGAGAACTTCCTTGTAAATAATATTTTTGGCGTAACATACGGGATTTTTGTCTTTTAACAAAAATAAGTATTTAAGACCATCTCGTGAAGTAGGCCTAGATAATGCAACATAATGCTGACCATGAGCAAAAGCAGGTCGCGGAAGGTACAAACGAACATTTTGTAATATTTGTCCTTGATTTTTATTGATTGTCATGCAAAAAACAAGGCGCACTGGAAATTGTATCATTCTAAAATCAAAAGAAAAATCAGAATTTGTTAGTGATATTATAATTTTTGGAACATATGCCATCTCTGAATATTACTTCCATTGATTATCCTTGTTATTATAATTTTTTTTTTAATTGCTGAACAACCAATCAGTTCCATTACAAAGGCCAATTAATTGATTAATATTTCTAATCAGAATTACTGAAGCTCCAACTTTTAATTCCAAGCAGTGTTCCACTAAAATGTAAAGTTTACCACACCTCTAACGGTGATGGATTATTTCTATGTTATATATTATCTCTAATTCTAACATTATCCTTAACATGATATTGTGTAATTTTTTGTGGAATCATAGACAGAATTTTTGAGTTGACTTAGTAAACATCTTTATTTTTAGGCGTAAACATGCTTCTGATCTGCAAAATTTTTTAACCAATATAATTGTTGGAAATATCTGGAAATATATTGTCAATCAAATTCTTAATTGTAGCTCCAGGTGTTGTTATAAACATATCATCTGTTAAGTTTATCCAATTTTATTTTGATTTTTTAGTTAAAGAGAAATACTTAACTGTCCATTCTCCAATTTTTTTAAATTTTTTTAAGTATCTGTTTTGCAAAATCTTTATATATATATATATATATATATATATATATATATATGTGTGTGTGTGTGTGTGTGTGTGTGTGTGTGTGATTTTACCTCCCAATATTGTACCCTCAATATTTCATTAATTTTAGGATTTTACATTCTCGCCAAAATTTAGATCTTTGTAAAGATGCAAATATAATACGTTCTTTGCCCTTTTTTTTTGCAATTAGTAATATTGTCTCTGAAGTCACTTCCTAACATCATCACTTTTCTACCAAATAGTCTGCAACTTGTTCTTGATATTTTAAATTTTAATAGATCCTTGAACATCCGATCAACTGTTTCAAAGGCATTTTTGTGCATCATCGGTGCTTTATCCCAAATTACTAAATCTGCAACTTGTATTAATTCAGAAAACTTGATTGTATGTATATGACACACAATGAATTATTTTGTAACTATATTGATATTTTAAGTCTCAAATGTGATGTTCGTCATCCAAGTAATAGCAATGCTGCTATTATAGATGATACTACAGATAACACAATCTTACCCTCTATTATCATCTTTAGTATCAGAGTTTTACACAAAAGTTTTTTCCATGCCGCCACTTTCATAAATAAAATAGAATCCTT
Source organism: Dracaena cambodiana (assembly GCA_036321105.1). Lineage (NCBI taxonomy): Eukaryota > Viridiplantae > Streptophyta > Magnoliopsida > Asparagales > Asparagaceae > Dracaena > Dracaena cambodiana. The sequence goes on along the minus strand of JAYEPQ010000002.1, from coordinate 42,468,870 downwards.
CTAATCCATTTGTTATTGAGCTTATAATGACATCATAGATATTTTATTTGCACATCATTCAACATGGAATGAAATTGTATCAGTTTACGTATTGATATTTCGACATCATACTCTAATTTCTCAAAGATGAGTCTATTTTCAAAATAGTCATTCACTTTATCTGGCGGTAACAGCATTGGTGGAAATTTTCAAAGGATCATTGGTGGAAATTTTCAAAGGATCTTCCATTCTTATTCAGAATATTATCAATTTCCTTAGGTCCCAAATATTGTAATTGTTTTGTATCTAAATTAGTCATTACATCTAACTATTTTTCTTACTTTCAAGAGAAAATCATCTGATAGATATTTCCAGTGCTTCTCCTGCATATCCTTTGGGTTTGCTAATTCAAAAACCATAAGTATAGTTGTGAATATGTGCCGTAATTAGTAGGCTGTTGCGGTAAACGAAGTTTCATGTAATGCCTCATACCACTTTTTATCATCAACTAGCAAACCTCGTGCATTACATGCATTTTTCAATGTTGGATATAAAACTCTCAAAATGTTTTTAGAACTTTAAAAGGTTTAGCACACTGTACTATATTAAGTAGCATCCTTAAATAGAATCTTTCACTAGATGATAGGTATAATCTTTCAATAAATCTTTCGATTTTTCTAGCTGTCTATTTCTTATATTGTTGATTCCACACCCATTTTGAAAGGAGTTCTGCATAAGTTAATGATATTGCATCTTCGTAATTACGATTTGTCTTAAACCATTCCAAAAGTTTTGTCTTCTCTATATCTATTCTGTTCATCACTGACTCTATTCTTTCGTTGGCATTAAAGATAATGCTTGTTTTGTTAGGCAAATAAAATGACAAATGCTCAACGGATGGAAATTGTCCATGCAATTCGAATCGAAGGATTTTTCAATATGCTTCGATAGATGAGATATGTTGACAATCCAAATACTGTTTAATTTTATTACACGTTGAGGTTCACCATTCTCATCAATAACACCAATTGCTCGATCAGTGCCTTTATTTATATATTTGCATAAATAATGGTATACTTTTGTTTGAACCAGTTTCCCTATATTAATGTGAGCATCATACTGTGAAAAAAGATATATATTGTAAGGTACAATCCATCTACTGTCAATGATTTATTCTCCCTTGTTTGCAGTGTTTCCATCATTTCTTCTTCGGTATTATATGAAATCATGGCTATCAAATGTGGTTTCACTTAAAAATTGTCTAGGATAGTTCTTACTATATTTTCTATCTACCATGCATGAAGCTTGCTAATTGAATGTCTCACATGGCCCATGAATCATATGCTTGACAACCAAAGCAAATTCAGTTGCATTTTGTATTCTTTTTGGAAATTCGGCACAACTATAATTGGATAAACCATTATTTATGGTATAGAAGTTCCTATGGCAATGGGAATTGTCCTACCTTTGAGGATAGTTTGAATTATTGATTTACGTAATTGGAAGTAACCAATTAGGTTTACGACGAAACCTAGAAATCAATCACGGATCAAATTTGAGTACTTCTATGGGATAGACTTTAACAGAAAACTGTTGAGTAACGACAACAAGTGATTGAGTTCAGTAGTTTCTCATAGAAAATTATTGACTCTAGAGATATAGTAATATGGACAAGAGAAAATTGTTTGAAGCACGCATAGAACTGAAAGCGCCCTTTGTTTCAAAGAAAAAAGGATGGGTTATTCACATTTAATTTGATGGTTAGAGGCGAATTGAAAACTAAGCAGTGGTAATTATAAAGATCCCCCGGAAGAAAAATAGAGATGTCTTCTACGTTACCTGTAATATGTGGAAGTATCAACGTAATTTTGAAAGAGTCTAGATCTTCATTTGTTTTTGGCTTTTTATCATGGTATATGGTTTTTAGGACATAAACATGTGAAAGACCCTCTTCTTGAATTCAACAACATGAAATCCTGCAGAATGAAGCATATTATAAACATAATTTTTTTAAAACATTTTTTATTTTTGAAGTTTAAAATTCATTATTTATGTATTTGGAAAACAAACCTGCTATAATATTTTTAAAATTAATGTTTTTAAGATCCTTCAGAAACTGTTTCATCTATATGTAAAAAACGCGTGCTACGATGGCGGACGATCTTGTACTTTCTTATCGAAGTTATCAAGATGTCATGGCTATTTGCAGATCGCTAGGGCCACTTGATTATTTTATCTCTTTCACTAAAAGAGTGTTAAATCTTTTGAAGATTTGAAAACATTTTGAGCGTGTTATATATCCAACATTTAAGAATGTATGTACTACACGAGGTTTGCTAAATGATGATAAAGAATGGCATGAGGCATTACATGAAGTTTCGTTTACTACAACAGCCTACTAACTACGGTACATGTTCGCAACTATGCTTATATTTTTTGAAATAACAAACCCAAGGGATATGCGAGAGAAGCATTGGAAATATCTACCAGATGATCTTCTTTTGAAAGTAAGAAAAAAAAGGTTTAGATGTAATGGCTAATTTAGATCCAAAACAATTACAATGTTTGGCTTAAGAAATCGATAACATTCTGAATAAGAATGGAAGATCTCTTGAAATTTTCCACTTGTGTTGTTACCGCCAGATAAAGTGGATGACTATTTTAGAAATAGACTCATCTTTGAAGAACTAAAGTACGATATTAAAATTTCAATACGTAATTGATGCAATTTCATTCGATTTTGAATGATGAGCATAAAAAGATCTTTGATACCATTATAAACTCAATAACAAATGGCTTAGGAGAATTCTATTTTATTTTTGGAAGTGGCGGCACTGAAAAAACTTCTATGTGGAAAACTCTTATAATAAAGATGGGGACTGAAAGTAAGATTGTACTATCTGTAGTATCATCTGAAATAGTAACATCACTATTGCCTGGAGGGCGGACATCTCATTCAAGGTTTAAAATACCAAAAATAATTCAGTATGTGCCATAAACATATGATCAAGTTTGTCCTAATTAATACAAGTTGTAGATTTAGTAATTTGGGATAAAACACCGATGATGAGCAAAAATAACGTTGAAGTAGCTGATTGGATATTCAAGGATCTATTAAAATTTAAAATGTCAAGAACAAGTTGCAGACCATTTGGTAGAAAGATGATGATGTTAGGAGGTGATTTCAGACAAATATTACCAATTGTAAAAAAGGGACAGAACATATTATATCTGCATCTTTACAAAGATCTAAGCTTTGGCAAGAATGTAAATACTAAAAGTAATGAAATATTGAGGGTAGGGTATCGGGAGATAAGATCACATAGATATGACATGCATGAATATTTTGCAAAATGGATGCTTATATTGGAGAAGGGATAGTTGTGTGTTTCTTTTTAACTAAAGGATTAGAGTAAAATTAGATGAAATTACCAGATAATATACTTATAACAACACCTGGAGCTACAATTAAAAATTTGATTGGACCATACATTTCAGATATCTCTAACAATTATATGGGTTAGGAATTTTTGCAAATTAGAAGCATTTTTACGCCTAAAAATGAAAATGTTTACCAAGTCAACTCAAAAATTATGTCTATGATTCCAGGGGAAACTACTCAATATTATGTTGCTAATGTTAGAATTAGAGATAATGTGCAACATGAAAATAATCCATTACTATTAGAGTTGTTGCAAATTTTATATTTTAGTGGTATACCACAATATTGCTTGTAATTAAAAGTTGGAGTTCCAGAAATCGTGATTAGAAATATTAATAAGTCAATTGGTTTTTGTAATGCAACAAAATTGGTTTTTCAGCAATTGGAATTTTTTTTATAATGGTAAGGATAATCAATGGAAGTAACGTTGGAGAGACGACATATATTCCAAGAATTTTAATATCACCAACATATTCTGATTTTCCCTTTGATTTCAGAAGAACACAATTTCTTGTGTACCTTGTTTTTTGCATGCTATCAATAAAAGTCAAGGACAAACATTAACAAATATTGGTTTGTATCTTCTACGACTAAATTCTGCGGATGATCAACTATATGCATTATCTAGGACCACTTTATGAGATGGTCTTAAAATACTTATCCTTGTTAACGATGGAAATCCAATATGTTACACCACAAAAGTTATTTACAAGAAAGTTTTCTTAGTGAGGTGGAAAACTCATTGAATGAGTTAAAAGGTAATAACATGAAAATTATCATGCTATTTTCTAATTATTTAAAATTTTCTTGTTTATATATGTTTTTAACCCTACTTAGGATGCACGAGAGATTATTTTACGCTGAAAAAATCTATGTCTTTTATGAAATTAATGTAAACAACAATCAACACTATCTGATTACAATGTTTCAAATGAGAGAATACGTCCATTTTTTTTTATCATTTTTTTAAATTTTTATCAACCTATCAAAGTACCATACTCATATTGTTCAACACGTAAAAATTATATTTATTATTAATTGCAATGATATTTATTTCACATTTCAAGGTTATCAAAGATATTTGATATTTTAGGTTAAAAAGATGATTTTAGAATAAAATCGGATTGACAAATAGATTTTTGATGATATGTGAGTATTTTTTAGTCAAGTTTTTATATTCTCGCCTATTACTCTTTCATATGCTATAAATGTTTTACAAACTGGATCATAAATGAAAAGTCAATGACTATGACATATACAAGAGTGAATTGCGACAACTATAGTATTGCATACATAATAAAATATTTAGGTATTATTAAATAATATTTAATTTACTTATAGAAAAAATTTTACATGTTTCTAATTGATGACACATTGTGTCAGTTGTTCTTACGTTTTTTTAACATTTTAAACTCTTTTACAATATAGAATGGAGAGTTATGCGTGTGTACCATTTCGAATGCTGCATCGCTATGACATGAGTTGGAATGTTAAAGGCAGATTACTATGCAAGTTGAATGTGAAAAAATTAGGAAGTACGATATTGAGACTTCTTTATGGCGAATGATTTACATAGATAAAGAGGTAATGAGTAATACATAAACACAATAAAAGCATGCTTGGGATATTTAAACAAATTCTTATATTACATGTTATTAATTAATTTTTATTCATGTAGCTGAACGAAAATGAAGGTTTGGTATATAATGATGATATTTCTCTATTTTAGAGTCTGATGCACGATGGAGAGATTTACAAACTTTTTAACGTAATGGTCTATAATAATGAATAGAGCTACATAATAGTTAGAAATGTTTTAAGGTTAATTCTTAATGAACGATCAAATATGGAAATGTGCACATCAGAATACTCAAAGACACCCACTTATAAGTATAAGTTTGTTTATGTCAACAAAGTTATATCATTTCTTGATCAAACTAAATATTTCTTTTGGTAAGCATTATATATTTGTTAATTATTGTTGTCATAGTTATTGTTTTAAATTTTAGAGATTTAATTTCTTAAAAATATTTAGATATAATAATCATGGTTGTCTATGTTGGTCCACAGCGTGAGAAAAAGATTTTAGACACCAACCGAGATATATTTAGTAGAGATATTATTGTTCTAAATCAATGGAAATGTTTAGAAGCTTGAATTAATTTGTTATATAATTATGAAAGTATATACTAACATTGACAACTATTTGATTAACGGTTTGATTCTAACAACAACCCCTCTTTAGCGAAAGTTAGCATAAATTGAAGGGGATTAATTTCAATATTAGCTCACATCTAATATTGATAGTATTAGGAGTCAAAAGATATTACTTACATAGGTAAAAACAAATATCCAGCCATTGTTTCTTTTAATATTAAAGCTAATTTGTATTTAATATTTAAATATTATGTAGGACTTGCAATATCAACATTTGAATATAGCTTATTGAAAATCAATCCAAATATTAAAGAAACTAAAAATTTATTTAAATGGTATGAAGAAATTATAATATTGCTATTTATTAAGATTTTACAATTATTAAGTTTGAATTTAATCAAAAGATTTTTTATGAATCAATACTTTAGGATGAGAAATAATATGCAAATTCAGAAGATCATTCAAAGATTTATTGCATGTGAGGATAAGCTGGATATTATAATGAGGGATACTATTTAAGCTTAATATGCTAACTGAAAACCCAACTTAAATGGTAATTTTGAATTAACATAAAAAAATTTCTTAGTGTGATGAACATATGTTTATGTGTCTAAATTATCTTATTGGTTTAATATAGAATACGTATTATCGTGTGATAACTATAATTAGTGAACTACACATATTGTAGTACATAGCCTGCATGAGTTGCAACAAATTGGTGCACTGGAGAGAGGATAATCCATGTTGTGAAAATTGTTGTATTGATATTCCTAATACTTTTGTAAGTATTCCTTCACATTTACTTACTTATAAATTTAACTATACAATACATCGTATTATGTTTATTTATACAATTTTGTCTTTAAAGGTATATACTATGAGCAAATGTCAAAAATTATAGTGAAGACGCTATATTTATAATATTTGATAGGAACGTAGCGTTTCATATGGGAACGTTAGCGGATAAACCTTAATTGTTAAGAATGCAAGTAGGTTATATCTGATTTTAACTTTGAGAAAATAAATATATATATATTTTTAATTTTAATCATTATGTGTGCTTATTTAGGATGGAGGAAGTGAAATATTGGAAAATATTATATGCAATATTTTTTATTTTATTGTAGCCGTTTATATTCATTATGTCAAGTGAATTAGAATATGAAAGTAGATTTGTAATCAATGTTCAAGAATGCGTTTTCAGTATGCGTGCGGTCCAGGACCGCATAACGCATAATCGGATTACGCGCCGATTATGCGGATTACGCGGAATTATGCGGAATATTAATATTTTAATATATATTAATATAATAATTATAAAAAATGGATATATTAATGCTATAAAACTCTAAAAAATTAATTCAACTTATATTCTACTACAATAAACTTATACAATTAACAAATCACCAACTTATATTCAAATAAACTTAATTCAACTCAGTGATCACTTAATTCTGCAACAATTCTGCAAAATCCAACACAATTCTGCAGCAAAATCCAACAACAATTATGCAGCAATTATGCAGCAATTCTGTAGCAATTGTGTTGGATTTCCAGCAAAATCCAACACAATTCTGCAGCAACCCAAATTCAACTCAAATTCAACTCAGTTTAAAATAAAAGCAGCAACCCAAATTAAAATAATTGCAGCAACCCAAATTCAAATAACTGCAGCAACCCAAATTCTAACTAAATTGGAATAATATCCAAATTCTAACCAAATTCTAAATAATCATAAAAAATATTGAACAAGAATAATACCCAAAAAAAAATAAACTGCAAAACCCTAAATAGATCCAAAATCCTAATTGGAAAAAAACTTTACCTGATCAGCGCCGCCGGAGAGCTCGCCTTGAGGACTGCAGCTGTCGGAGGAGATGTCGCCGGTGAGATCGAAGAGAGGAAAGGGCGAATGGAAGTTAGGGTTTTTTTTCGCTGAAGTAGGGACTCGATAGCTAGGGAGATGGGAGAGTTAGGGTTTTTTGGTCTTTTTTCGCTAGTTTGGAGGGACGATCGGCCGGAGGTGATGTCGCCGATGAGATCGGAGAGGGGAAAGAGCGAACGGAAGTTAGGGTTTTTTTTTTTTCGCTGAAGCAGGGATTCGACCGTCGGAGAGCTCGCCTTGAGGACCGCAGCCACCGGAAGAGGTGTCATCGGGTCGCCGGTGAGATCGGAGAGGGAAGGGGCGATCGGAGAATAAGGGTTTTTTTTTTTCCTCGCTGGGCTCGGTAACTGGATTCGGGAGAGGAGGAGGAGGAAGGGAAATAAGTAATGGGTTGCGGGTACGGGTCGGGTTTTGGGTGCGGGTCGGGCGAATTTTTAACGTTCGAAACCCGATAACCCGTTTGTCCGCATAATGGACCGCATTCTGCTTTTTCTATGCGTTTTGGGGGCGAAAACGCCTATGCGGGCGCATATGCGCCCGCATAGGGCGTTTTTTAGAACACTGTTTGTAATCTATTCAAGTCATGACGTGCACTATGCTAGAGAAAGTTATGAAATGCTAAGAAAAATTGAAAAGTTGGAGAATTTTCACATGAAGTGAAAATAAATAATTTGGGCGATTGTTTAATTCTTATATATCTGTTAAAACAAATGAAACATAAGAAACAAAAATTAATTTTTATATCAAAACGAAAACGCGATGACAAATGAGCTTAAGATGGATCCAAAGTGGTATTTTTTAATTGGAAAGTGTATTTTACATATATTAGTGCTCATTACTTATTAATAGATTTTATAAATTTTTTGTTTTCAAAATCTTAATTAATGTCGTGTATTTATGATATACATTGTTTATTTTTCGCACATTTATAATTATCCAAATGTAATTTATTACGTACTTTACTTTTCTCATATCAGCATAATATCTAAATATATTGTCATTATCATTATGGTAATGAAAGATTCTACAACACTTATATTTTAATACGTGTTGGAATGTGAGAGAGAAAAAAATTAACTTAACTTTTTTTTAAAAAAAATAACTACTTAAAAAATGTCAAGCATTTGCGCGGGCTTTAAACTTGTAAATACTATTTGATTGGGGAAAGAGGGTGGATTGAGTTATAGGAGGAATCAAGTTTCAGACTTTGCTATATAAAGTAAATAAAAAAGGAAATCAAAGTTGGGTCGATGTCTAAAACTTAATAATGATAACGGGTGGTGGATAGGGGTGGCAAATGGGCCGGGTGGCCCGTTGGGCACGCCCGACATGGCTCGGCTCGTGCTCGAGCCTGGATATCCTGGGCCGTCGGCATGGTCTGGGCGGGCCGAGTCGTGCCTGGCATGCTCTGCCCATCTATATAAATTTTTTTTTAAAAAATATAGCCGTTAGTGGGAGGTTTTTTGCAATTTTTTTTTTGCACAAAGCCTCTCCCAACGACTATTTTTTATAGCCACTTGGGGGATTCTTGCAATTTTTTTTTGCAAATCCCCCCCCCCCCCCCAAACCAACGGTCAAAATGACCATTGTGGGGGTTGCAATTTTCTTGCAAAAAAAAAAAAAATTTTTTTTTTTCCCTATAAATAACCCCTCATCTCCTCCATTTATATTCTTCAAATAAACAAATTCATTCTCTCAAAACTCTTCTCAATTCTCAACTCTCTCATAAATTTCTAAAAATAAAATTCTTCCAAATAAATTCTACCATATTCGATTATTCGATCAAGTTTCAAGCAAGTATCAAGTGATCAAGAAGCCTTAAACAAGAAAGTCTCAACATCAAGATTCAAGCACGCCTTAACTCTCAAGCAAGCTTTTCTTCATTTTTTCGATTTTCTCCTTCTAGTACTCATCTCTCTATTATATCTCTTAAGTGGTTCACCGCTCAAGAGTTATTTATAATTTAAAGTTTTCTTATTCGGTTTTTTTACTCATTTTTTTCGAGGTTTTTTATTCGGTTTTTTCGAGCTTTTTTGAAATGATCCATACTCGTCTGACACTTCTTACTCTTAAGCCGCGGGTTCTTTTTCTCCTTTTTTAATAAGTGAAAATTATCAAAGTTTTTGCCAGCTCTTAGAACATCTTTCTCAAGTACCCTTTTCTATGCCCGAAGAAGAACCAACCGAAGCAACCATACCCGAAATCCAAACCACCTCCAGTAGGATTTCTATATCGGATATATGAAAACATTTTAAAAAAATTATGGAAAATGGTGTTAGAAAAGTTAGCTGTAAACATTGTCAAACCGTTTAGGTAGTGAACGGGTCACCTTAAAAGATACTTAGATAAAATACATACACCCACCAAATAAACCACAACAAACACAAATAAACACTTACGGAGGAGCTTTAGGAACTTTTAAATATAATTCTATTAATACAATAGAAAATTTAGCAATATTTATAGTATATGATGAACAATCTTTTTTTTTTATGTCGGAAAGCCGAAAATTAGAGAAATTTATAAGAAAATCTTTTGCTACCGAATTTAAAAAAGTCGCGCGTTCTACATAGGAATTAAGAATAGTAAGTGATTCAATAACTAAAATTAGGAACACAATACTATTTATTAAAAATAGTGGGCCAAGAAGACAATCATTTAAACAAGTATATAATAATTTTAAAATTTCATCTAAAATTTTACCAATAGATATGAAAACAAGATGGTATTCTACATATAAAATGTTGAACACGACAATTCAATATAAAGATGTAATAAACATATTTAATGAAATGGAATTACCAATATGTAGTTTAGATATTAATGAATGACATCATTTGCATTGCATTTCTAAATTTTTAAATAAATTTGAAATTACAACTAGAGCACTGTCAGACACTTATTACCCAACTACACATATTGCACTCTATTATCTAACCGAAATTAGTTCAGTTTTTAATGAATGTAGGACACCCAATACTTGGAGATATTGTTAAATCCATGGAAACTAAATTTAATAAATATTTTATAAATTTTCCATACTTACTATATTTTACAATTGTTGTAAATCCACGTTGTAAGTTAGACGGACTTGAAATTTTAAAAGATTTATTTTATAAAAATATGTGTTATGAAGATAATGTTAGGGATTTAGTTAATGATATTAAAATTTATTTAGATATTATGTACCATACATATGAAGATATGTATAGTAATAAAATACAAATTACAAAGAAACAAACTGTTAGGGAAACCCTAAATCAAATAATATCATCTGATAAAACACAATGTACAAAGGAACAAACTGTTATGAAAACTTGAAATCTAATAATATCATCTTTATTTCACTAAAAAAAGGCTAAGCAATCTAGTTCATATTTTAAAAAACTACATTATTATTTAGAAATGGCCAACTATAAAGATGATGTGACCTCTGAAAATTATGAAATTTATGATATTTTGGCCTTGTGAAAATTACAGAAAAAAACATATCCTGTGCTTTTCAATATGATCCGTGATCTATTAACTCCTCCGGTGTCTATTGTAGCATCGGAGTCTGCTTTTAGTGCAGATGGTAGAGTGCTCACAGAGTGAAGAAACTCAATAACAATAGAGATATTGGAGATGTATGTTTACTTGAAGAGCTGGCTCGATGCAGAAGAGAGAGAACAAGAATCGTCCAACGAAATAGAAGTAGAGACCTTACCAGAAAATGAATGAAAATAAACTTTTATTTTTCTTTTCGAATTATAATTTCTACATTTGTAAATTTTTCATGTAATTTTTTAAAAATTTTTTCATAATATTTTTTTAACTCATAATAAATCTTTTGGAAAAAATACTAAGAACAAGTTGAGAGTGACGGTTAGAATCCTTTATCCTCTCTTCGGCCTTTGTATGATTTCTAAAGAGATTTATACAGCAACTATATAAATGTAATGAGATTTAATATAATAAAATTTCAATTTTACTATCATTTTTTCTTATTAAAACTAATTAAATTAAACTAATTATTCTCCTAAACTTACTTAATAATAAATTTAATATTAAAAAAAATTAGAAAAAAACCTGCCGGCACGCCTCGGCCTGAGCACGGCACTTGCCCGGCGGACCAAGCTCGGGCCTATGTCCAGGCGGACGTGCTATGCCCACGGGACGTCCATGCCCGGACCGAACCGGACACGACCCACTTGCCACCCCTAAAAGTGGAGTCCAAGTTTGATCCTATCACTATTGCTCGTTTGTAGAACGCACAGCCCAGTGGTAAAATTTGGTAAGAGATTGAGCCAGGAATGATTAGCTTTTATTCCATAGAAGGAAAAAAAAAAAACAGTAAGGAAAGTTGCCGGGTTGTTATATCTTGAGTATGGCTCGTTAAAATATATATATATATATATATATATATATATATATATATATATATATATATATATATATATATATATATATATAGAGTTAGAAAAGAGAGCGTATAGTGTGAGAGAACTTCATTCTTCATCTTAATTTTTCATGATATAAACATAAATCAGGATCTTCGAATAAATAATTCATCACAAATAATTAGATCGAAAGGATAGTGTACCTGATGCGGAAGACATGATTTTTAATGAATAGATTGAGAAACACCAACACTTTGCTCCTAAAAATTGGTTTCTCTCTCTTGACCCTTTCTTTTCTGTCACAGACGTTTTGATGGGAATTTTTCTGTAACCCTAGGAGGTAGAGAGATGACCAATTTATATATTCCTAATTTTAATCTGGTACGTCCATCAAGTATCCAAATAAACGGTTGAGATTTGTTCCACTATTAAATAGGAAATACGAGCCAATTTGAAAACTATAGTTATATTAATATAATTATTAATATATATTTATTAAGCCCAACAATTTGGGCCAGATTCTCCCACTTGGCCCGATATTCCAAACTTAACTTTAATAGTGTAAACATTAGGCGCGCAAAACAAATCTCTCGAATATTTTTCATAATTTACCTCAACATAATAAATCACTAAATACGGATTATGGCAGTCATACACTTTAACATTGCATACTCCCTTCCATTTACCACTACACTAGCAATTCATCATGTCAGGTATCATAAGTGATATATAAATATCATAAAGGTCCACAATAATGTCTTATAGACATATTTATTTCTTGTTTAATAACATTAGGTGTACACAATCATAATAAATAAGAAAAATTGTCAATATGTCAGAAATCTTTTATTGAGCTCAAGAGTGTTAAAACATCATTACAGTCAATCATCAATACAACCAAGACCCATTATCTGAACATGTTCCTTAAATGTCTTTGGTTGCAAGCCTTTAGTTAAAGGATCTGCAATCATGAGATCTGTCCTAATATGTTCAATGCACACTCTTTATTTCTGAAATTCCTCTTTTACGGCAAAATATTTCAACTCCATATGTTTAGCACCCTTAGAGTACTTGTCATTCTTGGAGAAGAAAATTGCTGCAGAATTATCACAATAAATTTTCAGCGGCTTAGTAATGGTGTCGACAACCCCAAGTCCTAAAATAAAGTTTCGCAACTATAATGCATGAATCGTAGCTTCAAAACAAGCTACAAATTCTGCTTCCATAGTGGATGAAGTAATGATAGATTGTTGACACTTTTCCATGAAATTGCTCCTTCTGCCAGTAGAAACAAATAACCAAACGTTGACTTTCTACTGTCAATGCATCCTGCGAAATCTGAATCCGAGTATCCAATCACTTCTAATGGATTAGATCTTCTATACATGAGCATATAGTCCTTAGTTCCTTGAAGATATCTTAATACTTTCTTTGCAGCTTTCCAATGATCCATACCAGGATTACTTTGATATCTGTCCAACATTCCGACCGCGAAGCTAATATCGGGTCTTATGCATGTTTGCAAATACATCAAACTGCCAACAACATAAGTATATGGAATAGATTCCATTTCTTTACGTTCCACATCATTCTTTGGACATTGCATAAGACTAAATTTGTCGCCTTTTTGTATTGGAACAACTCCTACAGAACATTTGTTCATATTAAATCTCTCAAGAATTCTTTCGATATATTTTTTCTGAGATAATCCTATCAGTCCTTGTGATCTATCTCGGAATATCGAAATTTCTATCACAAAGGATGCCTCTCCCATATCTTTCATTTCAAAATTCTTAGAGAGAAATTCTTTAGTCTTATGCAACATGCCTAAATCATTAGCAGCAAGTAGAATATCATCAACATATATGACTAAAAATATAAACTTACTCCATCTGATCTTTCGATAAATACACCGATCAACAATATTTTCTTCAAAACCAAAAGATGTAATGGTATCATTAAACTTAATATACCATTGTCGGGAGGCTTGTTTAAGTCCATATATTGACTTCTTAAGTTTACACACCATGTGACCCTTTTCTTTTCTTTCTATGGAAAAACCTTCAGGTTGATCCATATAAACTTCCTCCTCAAGATCTCCATTAAGAAAGGTAATTTTCACATCCATTTGATGTAGCTCTAAATCATATTGAGCCATTAATGACATAATTATTCTTAACGAATATTTCTTTGAGACAGGTGAAAAAGTCTCTTTATAATCAATGCCATCTTTTTTAGTATAGCTCTTGGCAACAAGTCTGGTTTTATATCATTCAATATTGCCATTCGAGTTATGTTTGGTCTTAAAGACTCATTTGGATCCGACTCGTTTAGATCCTTCAGGCAAATCAATGAGATCCCAAATTTTGTTTTATGCCATTGACTTCAACTCATCTTTCATGGCATCAATCCATTTATCAGACTTATCACTTTCTCTGGCTTGTGAAAACGAATTAGGATCCTCATAAATGCCATATCCAAATTCTGACTCTTGCAAATAAACCACATAATCATCAGGAATAGCTGACTTTCTTGTCCTTGTAGGTTTATTCAAAGCTACTCCTCGAGGTTCATTATTGTCAGTTGGTTGGAAGTTAGTTTCTGCATGAGGTGCTTCTTCATTCAAATGTTACCCAGGATCATTTTGTTCTTTTCTGGGTTAACATTTGATATAGGTGTGGATATTGGAACATTTATGGGTGATGGAACATCAACCCTTACTACCCTTACTTCATTAATATCCACAATATATTTTTTAGCACTCCCACTAACTTCTTCTTTCTCAATAAATTTGCCATTGGCTGTTTCAACAATTTTTGGACTATGGTTTGGGCAATAAAACCTATACCCTTTAGATTTCTCTGGGTAACCAATAAAGTAACCGCTAACCGTTCAAGAATCTAATTTCTTTTCATGTGGATTATAAACTTGTGCTTCTGCTGTGCAACCCCAAACATGCAGGTGTCTCAAACTAGGTTTCCTTCCAGTCCATAACTCAAAAGGAATTTTAGGAACTGCCTTACTAGGAATCCTATTTAGCAAATACACAGCAGTTTTGAGTGCATACATCCACAAGGTTTTGGGTAATGTGGAATTACTCATCATGCTTCTAACCATGTCCATTAATGTCCTATTGCTCCTTTCTTCCACACCATTTTGTTGAGGTGTGCCTGGCATAGTATACTGTGCACATATGTCATGTTTCTCGAGGAACTTTGCAAATGGACCTGGACATTGTCCAGACTCATCATATTTTCCATAATATTCACCACCTCTATCAGATCGTACAATTTTCACTTTTTTGTCTAATTGCCTTTCAATCTCCTTTACAAACACCTCAAGGGTATTTACAGCTTGAGATTTTTCATTAAGCAAATAGACATATCCATAACGTGAAAAATCATCTATAAAGGTGATAAAGTACTTTTTCCCACCAATAGATGGAGTATCAAAAGGTCCACATATATCAGTGTGTATAATTTTAAGGAGCTGAGTATTTTTTGTGGCTCCTTTCTTGTTATATTTGGTTTGCTTTCCCTTAATGCAATCCATACATATACCAAGATCAGTGAAATCTAAATTCGGAAGAATTTTATTCTTTACTAGTCTTTCTAATCTTTCTTTGGATATATGACCCAAACGTTTATGCCACAAGTAAGCAGAATTATCATTCATCATGCTACGTTTAATTCCAACAGTATGATGGACAGAAAATAGAGATTCCGAAAAATTAATATCAAGCTTTAATTTATATAAACCATCCATAAGAATTCCAAAACCAATAATGGAATTTTGTTTAAATAAATTAAAACAACCATGTCCAAACTCAAAAGTAAACCCACTTTCATCAAGTTTTGAAACAGAAATCAAGTTTCGAGAAATTGAAGGTACATAGAGAGTTTATGTAAAATCCAAGTGGTGACCAATATCCAACACTAGATGATAAGTCCCTATGCCTTCAATTGGGACCTTCTTACGGTTTCCCACGAGTAAGAAACTTTCAGTTCGGTTTATGGTTTGGATTGTAAGGAATCCCCGCATCATATTGGAAACATGAGTAGTAGCACCAGAATCAAGCCACCAAGTATTTGAAGGAACTTCAGTTAAGTTTAGTTCGGAACATACAAAAAGGTTAAATGTTCCTTTCTTTTTGAACCAAGCTTTACGTTTCAGACAATCTTTCTGATAATGTCCTTCTTTCTTACAGAAGTGACACTTATCTGTCTTTCGGTCCTTCTTATCAGCATCAGTGGCAGCCTGTATTACTTTAGCAGGTGCTTTCTTCTTAAATTTTTTGGCTTTTGGCTTGTGAGTCTTACTAGCTACTTGACCCACAAGGTTAACAGAATGTATTCCTTGTTTCTTTAGCCTTGTTTCCTCCAGAATTAACATATTGGACAATTCACTAACATTTCACTTGTCCTTAATAGTGTTGTAGTTAATTTGGAAAGGTCCATATTCAGGAGGTAACGAGTTCGTAACGAATTGCACTAAAATGGAGTCATCAATTGCCATACCCAAGGTCTTTAATTTTGCTGCAATATTCGTCATCTCGAGGACATGTTGCTGCATGCTTCGCGACCCATCATACTTCATGGTCGTGAACTCAGCCATTAGAGTACCAGCAAGAGACTTATCAGCAGAACGAAAATGTTCTTCCACAAACTTAAGGAATTCTTTAGCACTTTCAGTTTGTGGAATAGCAGTCTTAATGTTGTTAACAATAGTCATTCGCATAAAATTAAGACATAATCTGTTAAACCTTTCCCATACTTTATGCTTTGATTTCTCAGCCTCACTGCTTGTGCTTGTAATAGCAGCAGGTTTTTCTTCCAATAATGCTAAGTCAATATCCAAAACACCTAAATGGAATCCAAAACACCTAAATGGAAATTGACTTGCTCGCGCCATTCAGAGAAATTCAAACCATTAAACACAGTAACAGAAGAAGCTTGCGAATGAAGAGTAATAGCTGCAAATACATAAATACTCAATAAGTTATCGGATTCAAAATATTAAACATTTAAAATATATTGCGGGTTTCCTTTGTGTAAACTCAGAGTATATTTTCATAAAGTTTATGCCATGAAAACTTTATTAGATAGTCAAATAAGGCTCATCAAATAAAAAGTACCTTTGGACACACGAATATATTTGACAAGCAAATTGATTATCATCCATAATGTTTATTAGTCATAGAATATTAATTTACCTTTGGGTAAATTCTAAAATTCTATCAACTAATAAACGTCACTTATATAATTACAATAATAGGCACTAACATACTATGAATAAATGACTATAATTTACTACATGACAAAATTTTAATTAATTAGTTTGGCCACTTTGGTGACTAACAAACTAATCCTTCACATTAATATCATGTGTAAATCTAACAATTCACAGGAATCATAATATTAATATTCCCAAAATCATAATTAGACAATAAAAATTTTAATTAATTATTTTTTTTTAATTCGGCCAATTGTGTTCAGAATAATGCCATAGTCATGTTCATGGGACCCACCCTTTCACAGACAAGGTCCAATTGTGGAGCATCATTTTATACCCATGATTGAAGTACTTCGCGCATGGAGACAATTGAATCAAAATTAATCAATTTTCACGTTCGTTCAAGCATAGCCGTACGGCTTTCATGTTCATCAAATTTAATGGAATAACTTAAAATCCATGTGTAAAAGCCATTCGGTCAAGCCATGTGAGAATTTTCAAGATTACATAACATAACTTAAAATTCAAGCCCACGATAAAGAATGATCTAAACTCTCTCCCAAACATAATGGATAACTTAATAGATAAAATTAATGGATAGATTATTTATTCATAAACACATGGCTCTGATGCCACATATGAGAGAGCTTAATTCTTCATCTTAATTCTTCATGATATATACATAAATCAGGATATTCGAATAAATAATTCATCACAAATAATTAGATCGAAAGGATAGTGTACCTGATGCGGAAGACATGATTTTTGGTGAAGATATTGAGAAACACCAACACTTTGCTCCTAAAAATTGGTTTCTCTCACTTGACCCTTTCTTTTCTGTTACAGACGTTTTGATGGGAATTTTTCTGTAACCCTAGGAGGTAGAGAGAGGACCAATTTATATATTCCTAATTTTAATCTGGTATGTCTATCAAGTACCCAAATAAACGGTTGAGATTTGTTCCACTATTAAATAGGAAATATGAGCCAATTTGGAAACTAGAATTATATTAATATAATTATTAATATATATTTATTAAGCCCAACAATTCGGGCCACATTCTAACATATAGACTCAGGGATGGAGTTAGCATACTGTCATTAAGGGGGAGAATATTCAGGCTAAATAAATAAAAAAAAGAAGAAGGAAAAAACCCATCTTTTTAATTTGCAAGTAACTTTCGCTAGCAATGAACTTGTGTGCGCTAACAATGGCCTGTTGTTAATTAATTGACATAATTCTTTAATAGACTTAATTATTGTACTAGTACTAAGGAATTATATTGTTGTGATGGG
This sequence comes from Dracaena cambodiana, assembly GCA_036321105.1. Classification (NCBI taxonomy): domain Eukaryota; kingdom Viridiplantae; phylum Streptophyta; class Magnoliopsida; order Asparagales; family Asparagaceae; genus Dracaena; species Dracaena cambodiana. Next base: position 42,450,500 of record JAYEPQ010000002.1, on the reverse strand, counting down.
CGTAATAAGACTTTGTTGGCGTAATAAAATCTTGTTCTCTTTTAAAATTTGAAATTTGTGTACATAATTTCTAAATCCCAAGAAATAGGACGAGATGACTTGCCAAAGAGTATTAGTTTCACTCATCCTTTTTATGTGAGGGTATGGTGTTGACTCTTAAGCTTCACTCCAACATTTGGTGAGACACAATATTAGCTTCAATGGGAGCTTTAACTTTGGACTAATGAGACTACTTCAAGAGTGTTATCACACAAATACAGGTGAATTCTAGAAATTTAAATTATAAATTTCAACTAAATATCAAATCTTTCTACTTAGATTTCCAAATTTAAACAGCTACAATTTTTAATTAAAAATTTCAAAAACAAACAAAAGATTACAATAGTCTCTAATTTCTTATTTTATTATAAATCTGTAAGGAAAAGAATCGAAAATGAATTTAAAGATGCAAACTATAAGATTTAAAATCACCAAAAAAATATCAAATATTATGTCCCAAATTATAAGATTTGATGGGAAATCAATAAAAATTCAAGTAACTAACATACAAAATAGAACGTCGTTAGGGTTTTATCTGGAGCAATCTTTTCGAAAACAAGAAATGAGGGGAAGATTTGCAGAAGAAGAGTTCCAATTAAGTAGACGTAAAACCCTAAATTTGCTTAAGATGAAACTCTATACTTGTCAAAAATTTAAATTTTAGATTCGTCGAAAATTAGATTCAGAGATCAAACTTAGACTCGAGAGAGAATATAGATATAGAGTGCAAAGAGGATGGTGGCCTCGCTAATTTATTTTTTACGAGGCATCGCCGAGAGAGGTTTTAGCTTTGATTGGATTTATTTTAAAAGGTATAATTGTTAATTGAAAAAACGTAAGGGGGCAAATTTGTAAAGACATACAAAGGTCACATGACTTTTTTTTTAGAGGGTGGTCAGTTGTTAATCTAAAAGAGTAGGGGGAAAATTTGTAAAGACATTATATATATATATATATATATATATATATATATATATATATATATATATATATATATATGTATATGGGATTACTGTAGGTGAGCTGCCAACTCAGGAAAAGTTAAGTAAGCTAGCGGCAAAATTATAATGATCCAATTATTTTTTTTCAATTTTTTTTTACAATTACTATCTCTACATCCTTAATTTCTTTCAGATTAAATTTCATAAATTTTGGAGTTTATTTACGCTTTCATCAAGTGTATACAAAATGTTTTATTCATTGAAAACCGTTAATTTTGTGTTAACTTGATGGAGGACCAAATCAAAACTAAAATCCAAGAAATTGGGTATGAGTGAACCCTAGGGGGTCGATATCATAATCCAAAAGAATTTTTTAAAAAAAGATTATTGGAGATAGTAGAAATGAACTGCAGCTCAGATAATTTGCGTGAGCTGTCAGCTCATTTCCATTTTTCTATATATATATATATATATATATATATATATATATATATATATATATATATATATATATATATATATATATATATATATATATATATATACATATATGGGATTACTGTAGGTGAGCCGCTAGCTCAAAAAAACTTACGTGAGCTAGCGGCAAAACTATAATGATCCAATAATTTTTCTTCACTTCTTTTTAACAATCACTATCTCTACTTCCTTAACTTCTTTATGATTAAATTTCATAAATTTTGGATTTCATTTACCCTTCCATCAAGTGCATACAAAATATTTTATTCATTGAAAACCGTTAATTCTGTGTTAGCTTGATGGAGGACCAAATCAAAACTAAAACTCAAGAAATTGGGTATGAGTGAACCCTAGGGGGTCGAGATCATAATCCAAAAGAATTTTTTTTAAAAAAATTATTGGAGTTAGTGGAAATGAACTGCAGCTCCAGGTAACTTGCGTGAGCTGTCAGCTCATTTCCATTTTTCTCATATATATATATATATATTATTGGAGATAGTGGAAATAAACTGCAGCTCCATGTAACTTGCGTGAGCTGTCAGCTCATTTCCATTTTTCTCATATATATATATGAGAAAAATGGAACTGAGCTGACAGCTCACGCAAGTTACCTGAGCTGCAGTTCATTTCCACTATCTCGAATAATCTTTTTTAAAAAAATTCTTTTGGATTATGATCTCGACCCCCTAGGGTTCACTCATACCCAATTTCTTGGGTTTTAGTTTTGATTTGGTCATCCATCAAGTTAACACAAAATTAACGGTTTTCAATGAATAAAACATTTTGTATGCACTTGATGAAAGAGTAAATAAACTCCAAAATTTATGAAATTTAATCCGAAAGAAGTTAAGGATATAAAGATAGTAATTGTAAAAAAAAAAAAATTGAAGAAAAATTATTGGATCATTTTTTTTTTCCAGGGGGCAATCGCCCCCGAATTCAACGTAGGTCCGCTCCTGGATTGAGCGCGAAGCTATAACCGTTTTATTAATTAAAAAATAGGGGTTTTCGCATATCAATCCCTTAATTCTTTAAAAATTTAATATCGATCCCTTGAAACTTTATATTTTGATTTAAGTCCCCAAAACATTTAAGTTATACTGTTTTATTCCCTCATTACCATTCCGTTAAAATAAACCATATTTCTGTTTTTTCAATTTTATATATTAGTAAATTGACCTAAATACCATTGATTTAGTTAGAAAGGTTAGATAGGATTTGTTTGAATCCTCTTTGGGTCCATCCGGACCCACCTTGCCATCGCTGTCGTCGGGATTCCGATCCCGATCCAACCTCGCTGCCGATGTCCTTATGGACGAGGCCAACTTCTCGTCTGGTCACAGTTCCTCCATCGACGCTAGCCACGGGCTCAAGGTAGTATGACCCAAGTATTAAATTTGCAATCTTGGGTGGGTTTTTGCTTGGAATTTGGTGGGTCTTTGGATCTTAAAATGGGTTCTTTTGTTGTGGAATTGTATTTTCTGGTGGGTTTTGGTTTTGGGTAGGAGAGTTTTGTTTCTTGCTGGGGAAAAATATTTGATCTTTCTTGCTGTAGGAGCTCTTAATTTGAAAAAAGCTTGGAACTTGGGGGAGTTATTTTTGGCAATCCCTGCGGTCAATTTGTTCTTCCATGCTATTTTGTTTTTGAGTCACAATGAAGAGCTCACAGTTGGAGAGTTGGATAAAAGTACAGGAATTTTTATTATCTGTCAAATGTACAAAATTTTACTTTAAATATCTAATGCAATTTGCAGTGGAAGTTGAAACTTTAAATTCATCATCAAGATATAATAATGCCATGCAAACTGTTGGTGGTGGTTACGACAAGCTGATCATCTTTCATTCGTGCCATTTGTACTTGCTAGTGTTTGAGAAGCAACGTGAACAAATGTGTAAATAAGAAGCAGCTGCTCTTAGTTCACTTCTCACGAGTTTGAAATTTTTTTTGTATTAATACCACTGCCGTAAACTCCGACCACTAGATTATAAACCGTTGCCTGCAAATTGCATCAGTTAGAGCCATTGGAACTCATGCTGCGGCCTCATTTGCCAGTGTGTTAGTTGGACAGTTTGTCATCTTTTTCCATTGACTCTATTGATTGCTTTTGGTTTGTTCATCCGTAGTTTATATGTTCTTCTATCTTTTTTTTTTTTTTTTTGTGCTGACATCTGAGAAGCTGTTGGAAGAAGTTGAAGAAAAGGGTTTTGTTCATGATCAGGTTATATGCACTTCATTGATGGACATGTATATTATCTTGGAAAGGAAAGGCTGGATCTTGCCTTCTCAGTTTTGAAACGAATAGTTGATGCTGGATGCAAACCCAATTACCGGACATACAAGGATCCGTTGAAAGGATTGTAAAAGGACTATCTTGATCTCATATCTATTCTATTGCTAAGATTGCCAGAATACGGATGTGAGATCCACCTTGATCTTTACAGAACTTTGACTAGAGGTTTGTGTAGAGAAGGGGAGTGGACTTGACTTGGATCTACAGTGAACTTGCTAGTAGAAGAAGCTATACTTCACAAGATGAGGGAGCTAGGATTTGGTGGATTTGGTAGGGAGGATTTAGGAAAAGACAAGAAAGATGAAGGAGGGAGAAATTAGGGTTCTAGAGAGGCAGATAAAAGTTAGTTATTAATTAAAAAGCACATTGGGGGAGAGAGAGAGGGAGCATGGAGAGGCAAACCCAACCATCCAGAGAGGAAGATATGAGGATGGAGAAGAAAATCCAACCAAAAAGAGAGGAAGAGAGGAAGAGGAAGAGAGGAGGAGGAGGAGGGAAAGAAAGAAGGGAGAGAAATAATGAATTTTCTTCTCTCTTTTTAGGGGTATAACATGTACAAAAAACTAAAAAGTTAACTTGGTTAATAGAAATGAACTAGAGGGACTGAAATAGTATAACTTAAATGTTTTGGGGGACTAAAATCAAAATATGAAGTTTTGAGTGATCAATATTCAATTTTTAAAGAATTAAGGGATAGATATGTAAAAAACCTCTAAAAAATAATAAAAATTACACCTTGATGAGAAATAAGCCAAATAAAAAGGTTATAAGTATCTAAAGTATACATCATTTCATGCTTGCTTCTTTTTCTTCTTTTTTCTTTTTTTTTTTTTTTTCTTTTTTTTTGGGCCCTATCAAATGATTGGGTCAGAGTTTGAGTTTTTTCTCCATCTGCTTATGTAGGGGCTGACCATCATCAAAGTCTTCATTTTCTGCTCGGAGGAATGATTGAGCATCACTTTCAACACAAAAACTTCATATGAGAAATTTATTCTCACCTCCTTAGGTAAAAAATAAACCCAACAAATGATAATTAGATAATTATACTATACAATAAACAATAAGCAATTGGGAAAATAAGTTGATCTGAAATAAAAACTTATTTTTTTTCCATAACTAATTTTCATGACAAAAAAGGCCATTTTTTTTACGAACATAATTATTTATGTCATTATGATTCCAGAATGGTCATGTCCACATGTATCACATATTTCAGATATTGGAATTATGTGCCATATTATATATACTATCATGCTCATATATTAGATGTATTCAGAGTCAACATATCATAATCAGATATATTTACTAGGATTAAGTATATAAAGATTACATTATGAAATCTGGAGTGTTCCTTATTTTAGTATTACTATCAAGTTTCCTTACTTAACCATACAATTAGAATATCCAATTATTCATAGCAATTCATCGTTCTAGAAATAAGGCCTCAATAACCTATCAAAATTTTAGAGTTCCATTAGAACGTATTTCTAGTTTACAGAATAGTTTTACTTTATGATTTCAAGTTAAGTCCAAAACCGATCCCAGATTCAAGATGCTAAACCCTAACTCAACCTCAGCTTGAACTATAGTACCTTGATATATAAACAAAGGGTTTCATCTTTTTTTTTTTTTTTTTTGGATAGTTAACAAAGGGTTTCATGATCCTCTAGTATCATTCATGGACTACAGGAAAAATCTCAATACGGTTAGGGTCAGCTGAGTTGCTAGCTGGCGTTAAATTTCAGATTTTACATTCAGATTATCAAAACCCTAATTAATTCCTATTGTAATAAAATATCAGCATTGAAGAAGTTTAACTAAATTTTGTTTAACTAAACACCCTGGAGAAATTGTACCTCAGCTGACTCTCCTCGCCCGCTGGCTGGGGGAGTTTCCAAAAGGAGCACACCAATTTTCCTAATGAATCTACTGGATAGTAAAATTTTAGTAAAATTTTGGTTGAGCTGAAAGTTGGGAAGTGGGTTCACTAGGAAAAATGGTGTGCTCCTTGCGAAACTCCACCGGCTGGCAGCTCACTTGCCCAGCAACCTGTCATGTTCATGACACGCAATCGTCGCGTGTTCAACGATTCTAAATTACTGTGCTGATTTGGGAGCAAAAAATAATTAGACCATTAAGTTAAAAGGCGCGCGGGTATATCGCATGGCACTTTTGTAAAATTGCCCCAAGTTGGGCAGTTAAACAGAACTGGGTAATTCTATTCAGCCACACCATTTTGCTCAAGCCGACATTTCTCGGTGGGAGATTAGTTTCTTGAACGGTTTTCATACCGTTTGAGAATTAGTTTCCAAACATATCTAACATCAGTCGGTTATTAATCCTCGATTATGGCAAAAACATGATCACAGAAAATAATGACGAACTTATAATTTTTTATAACTTTAGGAGACAGGCAAACTTGTAATTCTATTTATGCACGACAAATTACTTTTAATGATAGATTACTCTTTACACCAACTTTCCATTTTGAAACATCATCATACGAGTCTATTTTTTTTAAAAAAAATTTTTAACCCCCCCCCCCCCCCCCCGCCTCTGTTACTTTCGTCTATGACGGCCAAACCCTAAAATTCCTCAATTTTGCATTCAGTCATGTTTCTCTATTCGCCTGCCTCTATCGCCACCCCCCAACTCCGTCGCCATTCACCGTCTCCAGTGCCACCTCCCGCCTCCAATCCTAACCTTTTAGTCCGACCAATGACCGATCGTTGCGCCAAAAAAAAAAAGAAAAAATAATAAAAATCACTTGCAAATAAAAAATGCATAAAAAACTAAGAATAATTTTAATCCGTTTGTGAACTTTGTCATCCGATACCAATTGCACATTGGAATTTTCCATTTGCTTCAAAAACTCAATTTTTAAATCTTAATTACACTTGTTACAATGAATTCGAAGAATTTAAAATTTTTCCTAACTTTTTGAGGAATGCAAATGTAAAAAATTTATTGAGTCGGAAAATCAATAAGTTTGTGAAAAATGTGTTTTTTATATAATATAAAATATTTTTTTTTTTGGTTTTAGAAAGAGAACAAAGGAATAAGATGATGCAAGTATTTTAAATTTTTAAGAAGTTTTAGATATTTGGAATTTAATAAGGTAATTTAGTCAAGAAAAAAATTGGCAAACTTGTAATTATTTGCAAGTTTCGGATCTGTGCATCAAGAGTAAATTGTCGTGCGTAAAATTTTTAATTTTTTGGTTAGTCAAACTCTCACACATATTTTTTGGTAATATTACCTAAATTGAGTCTCCATTGAGAGTCGAACTCAGAATCTCTTACAAATTGGAGATGGGTGATGCCAGTTGAGCTAAGGCTCATAGTGGGCAAATAGAATTTCCCCATAGTGGGCAAAGCAGTGTGCTTCAATAGAATTTCCCAACGGAACTGTATCATGGCTAAAATACTTAAAATCCTATAGTACCTCCCATTTGCTACATTACATAACGTTATCTAAATTGAGTCTCTACTGAGAGTCGAACTTAGAATATCTTGCAAATTGAAAAAGAGTGATGCCAGTTGAGCTAAGGCTAAGGCTCATAGTGGGCAAATAGAATTTCCCCATAGTGGGCAAAGCAGTGTGCTTAAATAGAATTTCCCAACGGACCTGTATCATGGCTAAAATACTTAAAATCCTATAGAATTTCCCAACGGACCTGTATCATGGCTAAAATACTTAAAATCCTATAATACCTCCTCATCTGCTACAGTACATAATTATTGCCAGTTTAATGCACAGTGATGTATACTAGAAAAAACTTAATGATGGCATGCCAGTTCAGTTGTGTTAGTCAGTGTGTAAAGTTGTACCATTTTCGAAATGGATTTACCACATAACAACATCACTATGTAAATGTTCAATCATTCCTTAGATAAAGCTCCATTCAGCTCAAGTTCGATTACATCATCTAAATTTTCCCGCTTGTGCGTTGATTAGACGCACATTTTTCAATTCCAGCAAAAAATTGGAGCTGATAGTTTTTTCCCCCCTTTTTTTTGTTAAGATATACTCAATGATTCCACTCTTTCACACATAAAACCTGAAAGTAGGGGTGGCAAATGGGCCGGACGACCTGTCGGGCACGTGCCCATGGCGTCGGCCCGCCACGGCATGTGTAGGCCACGGATTTTTTTTTAAATTAGTCATTATTAGAGGTGAGCATCGGTCGGTTCGGTTCGGTTTTTTGGAAAAATACCCAGCCGACAACTGAATCGAAATTTTAAAGCCGAAACCGAACCGACCGAATTCAAGTGGAAACTGAAAACCGAACCGAAATTTCGGCTCGGTTCGGTTTTCGGTCGGTTATCGATTTTGTGGGCTTCGGCCCAAAAGCATAATTTATTTAAAAAAAAAACATTTCAGCCCAGTTAAAAAAAAGCAAAAAAAAAGACAGAATTTGACCCAGTTTAAAATTAATGAATATAACAAATCCTGTAATATCTGGAGCAAAATAATAGAAATAATTTAGTAATTATAAACAACAAACAAAATAACATAACACAAATAAATTAATATAACAACTAACTAGCAAGTTACAACTTACAAACAAGTAGCAACAAACAACTTACAAACAAATAGTTACAAACAACTTACAGACAAGTACCAGTATACCACAGTGAATCAGTGATATCAAGTCAAATTACAGGATATGGTCATAATTACAAACAGAAATAATATAGCAATTTAAATTACATAACATGATCACAAATTTAAATTTAACATATTGTTTTCCAAATTAATTACAAAGGGACTAAGATATATGCTCCAGAGTCCAGAGTCCCACGATCCCATCATGCACTGAAGACTTGAACTTGTATAAATCTGCTTAGCATGAAAAGATGTCTCTTCCTATCGTCCACCTAGATGGGATCATGAATCTGGGACACGCAATAACTATAAAAAGCCTAAAACCAATACATTCCATAAACTTGAAGGGCAATTCATCTAAAATTATCATTTTAGATAATGCCACTCTGATAGCCTTCTCATCATATTTCCAGGTAGTTACAGTTCCTACCCTACAATCCTCTCTACTTGGTTGGAGACTTAACTCTCTACTTGGTTGGAGACTTAACTGTGCTTGGCGTGTGTCCTTATTGTTGGGATTTTCTTTACAATTGTTAGCATGATTCCTAAGAGACGACATGCATTTTTCTTGGTATTGCAGCTATAGACTTTTCTACAATACCTGCATCGACATTCGTTCTCATCAAGAGGCTCATCTCCTTCTTCTCGCATGTCATCAGTTTCTTGATCCCACTTAATAAAATGATCCCACACATCAGATCTGGAATATATTGCCTTCCTTTTTTTGTTCCAGAAGCTCCTATTCCAATAGGACCGCTAGTATTTGTTTGTATTGGAGTTTGATCTGTCGGTGGAACATCACTGGTTTGATTTGTAGCAGCTTCATTTACATTAACAATTTCATGTGGGTTTGTCTGACCAACACGACTTTCAGCCATCTAAAAAAAATAATAAAAGAAAAATCATTCTAATATCTTCAAAAAGCTAAGGTTATGAAAGTAACATATTACACATGAAGAAAAATCATTCTAATATCTTCAAAAGCTAATCTTTGCATACCACTCTCACTTTATGAAATCATGAAGTGAAATCATTCTAATATTATCCAAATCTAATCTTTGCATACAATTCTCACTCTTTTCATACACATGAAGAGAAATAATTCTAATATTACACATGAAGAGTCTCTGACGCAGTTGAGGGCCTTTAATTTCAATAAAGAGAAATCATTCTAATATTACACATGAAGAGTCTCTTTGCATACACATGAAGATAAATCATTCTAATATTAATCATGACCTAGAATAGTCTCTGACCTAGAAATCATTCTCTGACACAGTCTAAACACAGAAACATAGATTTAATCATTAATCATAGAATTAAACATTAATATAAACAAACAATTCTAAATATTTAATTGGGCCAATTGACACAATTCTAAAGATTAATCATTAATCATTAAGCTCATGACCTAGACACAGTCACACAGTCTCTATCTTTCTAACACAATTCTAAACATTAATCATTTTAATGAAACATAAAAATAATACAATTAAACAGATGTTATTGTTTAATATTAGAATGAAAAAAGATATGATGGTTAGCATTCAAGTCATGACCTAGAAATTTAATTGGGATTTATTTCCTTTAATTTTTTTTTAATAATGAAGAATCGAATGGCTTAAGCTCTTCTTTCATAGGAGGCCATGAATCTGAACCTATGAAAGAAATTTGAAGAAAAGTTTGCATAGACTGATAGACACAAGAAAGAGAAATTAGTAGACTAACTCTAGATTGCGATACTATTACTTTAAGTAGTATTTGATGATAGTTTGATCAAATCATCAAACTATCGATTTCACAAACAAAAAGGAGACTGGAGCGAGTTGAGCGACAGTTTCGTACCTTCGGAGCTGCAGAGAGCTGAAGGTTGAGGGCCTGAGGCGGAAACAAAGGGGGAGCCAGAGGATTCGGGCGACGGAGAGAGTGGCGATCGCCGATCGGATTTCGAGGATTCGGGCGAGGGGCAGAGGGGCGAGGGCTAGGGCTAAGGATTTGGGAATTGGGTTCTCTCGGGCGAGGGATCGACTGAAGACTCGAGCCCTAGAATTAGGGGTAGTTAATTGGGTATTGGGTTAATGGGTTAATGGGTAGGTTCGGAAAGAAAGTTCGGTTATTTCGGTCGGTTTAGGTTGGCAATTTTGCCACCGATAGAAAGTTTGGTTATTTCGGTTAGTTTCGATTGGCGATTTCGCCACCGATAATCGATCCAAGACCGACTAAAAGTTCGGTTTTAGAAACCGATCCGACCCGATAACCGAATTAACCGACCGATCGGTTCGGGTCGGGTCGGTTTGTCGGGTTTTTCAGTTTTGTCGGTAAACTGCTCACCCCTAGTCGTTATAGAACCGTTGGGCGGGTTTTTGCAAATTTTTTTTTGCTGAAAGCCCCCCAATGACTATGAAACTAGCCGTTGGGGGTTTATTACAAAAAAAAATTGTAAATTTTATCCCCAACGGTCAAAATTGTTGCTGGGGGGTTGTTTGTAATTTTTTTTGCAAAAAACTTCTTCTCCTTCCTATAAATACTCCCTCCTTCCTTCAATTTCATTTTTCCTCACAATTTTCAAACTCTCTTTAATTTTCAACTCTCTCTAATCTTTCCAAACACAAAATTCATACACAAAACATCATCCATATTCCATCAAGATTCAAGAGCAAGCATCAAGAAGATATCTCCCGAGCAATCTCTCCTCTCATTTCGGCTTCAACATTTTTAAAAAAAGAAGCAATTTTCGATTTCAACTCTCAACTCTCAAACTCTCCTTTCGGCTTGTAAGGTTGAGGTGTTTATATTTTTAATTTATTTTTATTCGATATTTCGTAGTTTTTTGAAAATGGAGCCGTATTCGTCCGGCTTCTTTTTCTCAAGCCGCGGGTAGTTTTTATTTTTATTTTTATCAAATAAAAAATACTAATTTATTTGTTAACCATTAGAAACACCCCACAAGTACCATTTGTATTATGATCGTACAAAAATATATAGTCCTCTAATTTGCCTAAGAAGAGTCCACCCAAACTATAATACCCGAAACAATCATCCCCACTAGGACTTCAAAAATCTATATATAAAATTACTTCGAAAAATTTATAGAAGATAGTGTTAGGAAAGATAGATGCAAATATTTCTAAAGACTCTACTCTTTTTCTAAAAGAAGTGGAATGTGTCACTTTAAAAGACATTTAAAAAAAACACACGAACCAAATGAGCCACAATAAATACAATTAAACACATATAGATGAACTTTACGAAGCTTTAAATATAATCCTGTATCAAGTAGAGAACAATTAGCAACATATATAGTGCACGCCAAACAATCATTTTCCATGGTCGAAGACTCAAGGTTTGAAAATTTTATAAGAGCAGCACATAATCCTAAATTTAAAAAAGTCCCACGTTCAACTTTTAAATCGGATATAGTAAAAATATATAAAGATAAGAGACAAATTTTAATTGTCATTTTAACTTGGATAATTTATAGAGTTGAAATAACCTCCGATTGTTGGAAGGCCTTAAATGATAGTCATTATTTATATGAAACATGCCACTATATAGATTAATATTGGATAATTCAAAAAAGAATAATAGGGTTTAAAATATTTAAATTTCCACATAACGCGCATAATCTTTCACAATCCCTATTAAGCATTTTGTTGGCATTCGAAATAGAACGAAATTTTTTCTATTTCTTTCGAAATTTTTTTTGAAAATATGGCCATAATAGAAATTTTAAAAAAAATATATTACTAAACCAATTTTATATGGTTAATTATTTTATATTTGGTGTCTTTGCCACATAATTAATTTGAGTGTACAAAATAGATTAAGAGTAGTAAATGATTCAGTAACTAAACTTAAAAATACAATAGCATTTAAAAAATGTAAGGCCAAGAAGGTAAATATTTAAACAAATATGTAATAATTTTAAAATCTCTTTTAGAATTTTATCCCAAAATGTAAGAACAATATGGAATTCTATATTTAAAATGTTAAATGGGGCAATTAAATAAAAGTTTAGTAATATGTTTAATGAAATGGAATTGCCATTTTGAAGTTTGGAAGTTAATGAATAGAATCATTTGCATTGCATTTTTAATTTTTTAAGTAAATTTGAAGATGCAACTAGAGTGTTTTCGGGCACTTACTACAAAACAACACACATTACACTTTGTTATTTAATCAAAATTAGTTCAGTTTTTAATGAAAATAGGTATAACTTTTTTCTTGAAGATATTGTAAAATCCATGGAAATTAAATTTAGTAAATATTTTAAATTTTTTTATACTTACTATATTTTGCAATTGTTATAAATTCATGATGTAAATGAGATGGATTGGAAATTTTAATAAACTTATTTCATATAAAGATGGGTTATACAAATAATATTCAAAAAATTTAATGACATTAAAACATGTTTATATATTATGTGCCATACATATGAAGATATATACGATGATAAATCACTAACTACAAACCCACTATTCAAGAAAGTAGAAAATCAATAATATCATCCCTATTCTACCATGAAAGACTTATGCAATCTAATATTTCTTTCAATAAACTTCACTACTGTTTAGAAAGGACCAATGCATATAATTATTCACCTGACCGTTATAAAAATTTTGATATTTTGGTCACAGAAGAAAACATATCCTGTATTTTCTAACATGACCCGTGATTTACTAACCCTTCCAGTATTTATAGTAATATCGGAGTCTACTTTTAATGCATTGAGAAAGTATTAACGGAGAGGAGGAGCTCAATTACAGCAAATATATTGGAGATGTGTGTTTGTTTAAAGGATTGGTTGTACACTAAAGATATTAAAGAAGATCAAACGAATTGGAGTAAACGAACTCACTCGAGGAAGATTGAAAATTGAAACCTTCTACACTATTAAGTCTTTATTTTTTTTTCTTCTTCTTTACAATTGTAATTTTATTCATTTTGAATTCTATAATTATATTTTTTTTCATGTAATTTTTTTAAAACTCTTAAAATATGCTAAAAATAAGTTGAAGTGACGGTCATAATACTCTCCTCCTTCTTTGGACTTTATATGATTTTCAAAGATATTTATAGAGTTAATTTGTTAATATAATGAGATCTCATATAATATAATTTTATTTTCATAATCTTTTTTTTTTATTTATTAGAACTAACTAAACTAATTTACATACCAAAATTTTGAATTATCAAAAAGATAATAAATAAATGTGGGCCGGCACAAGCATAGCATGTGCTAGAAGGGCCATAATGCTAGAATGTGTCCGGACGAGCGTACCATGCCTAAGGTTCCACACACCCGTGCCTACGCTGAGCTACGATGCTCTACCCGAAAGCATTAGTTCAGGGAGTTTTTTTTTTCTCTCTCCCATGGTCATATGTTCTTTACAAGTTCTCATATACTATCTATACCACGCCAAGCAACAAATGGAAGTTGTCATTCACTCAAACATGAAAGAATGTTTTGAATGTCCGCAACTTATGCACCATAATCATCCAAATCCTGCTGAGCCAATTACACTTTACATCGTGACAATGAAACTTGCATCAAATGTTATAATGCACAGACTCTTGGATTCATGAGGCAATAATGACAAAAAACATAACATCCACGTGATTTTGACCAATAGCGGGTCAAGAAATATTGCACGGCAATATGGGTGGTCGTTTCCGAGGAATAAAAATAACCGATGAAAATGCAAACATTGTTACATTCCGATACATGAATGAGAATCCATGAGTGCCCATATATGGTTAATCGCAACCAGGCTGACAAAATAAACTTCCAAGCAGTAACAGATTTTTTGGAAATCCCTTTATATGTGTCTTTTTTTTCTTTTTTTTTTCTTTTGGCGTTTGTGTTCCTTGCTTTGGTAGTACCAAGGAGAACAGAGGTAGCATATGTTACGTAGCGATATCATCGACCTCGGAGTTGAACACAAAACTCGGGAAAGTAGTTGTTATGTCCCTGCAACAAGTGAAGATACATCATTATTCAATCATAAGAAAAACCATAGAAAGAACAAAACTATCGTTTACAAACGGATTCATCATTGCACAATCCTATGCAGAAACTGAACACAGGCAGCTTCATTTAAATGGTAGATTCGGAAATATACCAGGAAACAGAAATGTGAAGGTTATCTAGATCTTCTTCCACAGAGATATATTTATATCTTCATCTACAAGAATGTCTCTGTATTGTCAGGAATAGGTAAGCAAAGAGAATATCCGGTATGAATGCACTCGGGCACCTACTATTGAAATCCCATAAATAAAAAAACTATTTGTGTATATATGGTGAGTTGTATGCCCTCAAAACCAATCTATTTGATATTTTTAGTTATTGATAAACGAGATTTATTATTTCATGGTAATTAGATGATTTTTGATATAAAAGCATCATATTTAATTCAAGAGTTGCGTGGATGGGACCAAAAAATGGAATGTAAATGAACAAGGTTATTTAACAAGATTCGACTATAGCGAGATCTACTCCATCGGATCCTTCCATTTTGAATTGATGTTCAGAGTCTATATGGATTTGGTCAGCACATTAGAAGATTGAAGTATAAAGCACTATGAGATAGGATGACTTATATCTGTCATCGGGGTGGTTGACTTACATCTAATATACTTGTGCTTAAATACATTGAACATGATCATTTTTAGATAATTGAAATTAAATATTTGTATATTAACGTACCGAGAGCTCTGAATCTTCAGGAAATAATGAGGAAATAATGAATACAATACTTAATATTGGTTATTTTGATTTAAACAAAATGAGATTCTATGATCAATACCTCGATATATTGGATAACTGTATAAAGACAATTAGGAACATATATTTCTAATATAGAAAGTCTGCGGAGTTACTTTTGATCGACTTTATTTGATTAAAAAAAAAAAATCCAAGCTTAGTTATTTTACAGTAAATTTTTTATCATAATGTTTTCCATCTATTATTTATATTAAACTAAATTTTAGTTTTAAAAATGTATGGTCAAAATTCAAACAAATCAAGGAATCAAAGGTGGAAAATAACAATCAGATTGACAATTTGCTAGTTTCGTTCATTTACATAGAGGCGATTACTTTATGCAAATCTAGTAAGTTGGGCCAGGATATAATTTATCTAATTCCTAGAATGCACTTTTAGCAATGTAATAAGATTTATCTATAATTTATTTTAATTAGCGCAGATCAAGATCTGATCGGATTGCTAGGATTAATGTTGGAAACTAGGAATTAAGATAACCAACAGACCCCATAATAACTCCCTAACCATTAGACGAGATCTTCGAAGGCTATATAAAGAAAATGGGAGCTAGAATGTCATGAGTTGGGAACAGTGACGGAAAAATCTCATATTCCCATACTTTTTCATCCATCGAACCTGACCATGTCAATTTCCATACCTTAGGGTTCACGTAGAGAAAAATATTATGGGTTATAGGATTGATTTGCTCATTAATCAATAGGTATAAAATGTTATGCGATTGAAAAATCGTTAATATTGTACATGCATGGTCGAAGGTCAAATTTTATTTCATAATTTGTTGTTATATATATATATATATATATATATATATATATATATATATATATATATGAGATTACTATATATGAGTCAACAGTTAAGATAAGTTGCATAAGTCAGTAGCGAAAAAGTAATGATCCCACTATTTTTTCCGAAATTTTTTTGATCAATCTTGTTTCTACTCAATGGAAGACCAAATCTAAAATAAAACCCAAGAAATTGGATATGAGTTAACCCTTAAGAGTCGAGACCATAATCCAAAAGAAAAGTTTTTAAAAAAATTATAGATAGTGAAAGTGAACTGCAGCTTAGATAACTTACATATGGTGATGGCTCATTTCCATGTCTCTCTCTTTATATACATGTAGGGATTACTGCGAGCCACTAGCTCAGGAAAAAATATGTGATCTAGCAACAAAATTTTAATAATCCAATAATTTTTCTTAAATTTTTTTTTTTTTACATTTACTATCTCTAACTCCTTAACTTCTTTCGGATTAAATTTTATAAATTTTGTACTTCATTTATCATTTCATCAAGTGCATACAAAATGTTACATTTATTGAAAACCGTTAATTTTGTGTTAACTTGATGGTGATCAAATCAAAACTAAAACCCAAGAAATTGGGTATGAATGAATCCTAGGGAGTCGAGATCATAATCTAAAAGAAATTTTTTTAAAAAAATTATTGGAGATAATGGAAATGAACTGCAGCTCAGGTAATTTGCGTGACAGCAGCGTGAGTTGTCAGCTCATTTCCATTTTTCTCATATATATATATATATATATGGGATTACAGCTCAGGAAAAGTTACGTGAGCTAGCGACAAAACTGTAATGATCCAATGATTTTTCTTCAATTTATTTTAACAATCACTATCTCTACCTCTTTAAATTATTTTGGATTAAATTTCATAAATTTTGGATTTCGTTTACCCTTTCATCAAGTGCATAAAAAATGTTTTATTCATTGCAAACCGTTAATTTTGTGTTAGCTTCATGGAGGGGCAAATCAAAACTAAAACCCAAGAAGTTGGGTATGAGTGAACCCTAGGGGGTCGAGACCATAATCCAAAAAATTTTTTTAAAAAAAAAATTATTGGAGATAGTGATAATGAACTGCAGCTCAGGTAACTTGCGTGAACTGTCAGCTCATTTCCATTTTTCTCATATATATATATATATATATATATATATATATATATATAAGAGGGATGAGAGTTTAAATAACCTTGTGCACAATACAAAGGAGATTCTCATCTTAGATATTGGAGAAGGAAAAGATGCACCTACCTCTTCATCCAAGTTGATGGGAGCTTGTGAAAATTCGAAGTTAATTAAAGTTTGTTTTGTTTTTTATGAATTGATGATCACTTATGAAGATTAGATCTTGGATCTAAGGGATTCTTTCCCTACATTCCTCAAGGATTCATTCCTGAACAACAATCTATTCTCTAAAAATACACTCCCTATGGTCATCTCTAACATGAGGAAAAAAAATATTATTTTTTCTCTAAGAAATTAAAAAAGAGTTTCTTTTAAGAATCGATTAGAGATCCTTTTTTTTTTTTTTTTTAATATCTGAGTTGGGATTTGATCCCAACCGCATGTGCCACAATAACTCTGGAGCACCTCAATTTTATAAAATTCCATAATCACTCATCATATAGATACCTCTACAATGAAAATAAATTTAGTTCATGGGCAATTATTTCATGAGGAATCCCTTAGTTGTATGAGTGGCTATTATTTATATCATGGAGTATCCCCGATAATATGAGTTGATATTATTGATAACATAGAATCCACATGTTCATGCATATAAAGGTTGAGGTTTCATGAGTTCATTAATCATCAAAAGATAAAGAAGTTGGATCATGTTTCTGGACTTTGTTCCAACTTTTTTTCACATTTATCTTATTGGCATAAATTGAAATATTAGATGAATATCTCCAGTCATTAAACCTTTATCTTCTTTGAAATCAAATGCAAGAAGAAAGTTTAATTACTTAACCTTCACAAATATTATCCATGTATCCCTTTATTTCCCTCGCTTACATGCATTTGCGACTTATTTAAACCCTGAATCATCTTACTGACATCTTTAAAGCACTTTCTTCACACTAGTATTGTGATTGGTCATTTTATGAACGTCACAGTTCTAATGCAATCTTTAGGTGAACGTCACACTTTTTTCATTGTCACAATTACATACATCTATTTAACATATCAAATACTGATAAAAAGCAGTAGCCACAGTTTTAATTCTACAAGCCAGTGCCAAATAACATTAACTCAAATTCAATATATATTGATCAAAGGTTGTAGTATCAACAAACATTACCTATAGGTTAACAATAAATAAAAATTATCCCTGTATTACATCACCCCAGACTCCCAAAAGAAAAAGAAAAGTAAAAAGAAAAAAGAAAAACCCCAAAAAATTATATATATATATATATATATATATATATATATATATATATATATATATATATATATATATATATATATATATAACACCTTCCAAGTTTTGCAGAATGCAATCTCATTTCAAATGTGAAAATATTTCAGGAGATCTGTGCAAATAATTTATTTATTATAGCAAGGATTTTACTGGTCATCGGTCCTGACTTGAATTTCATAGTTCGATTCTCACTATACAGGATTTTTGTCTAGAAATAATTATCCTTATCCATCTATTATCATTATCAAGTCTCACCTCTGCAAGAAACCTCTATAATGTGCAAACATACAGTATTGGCTCTTTTCTACTACACCTAAAAGTGCTTGGGATACACTCCTACACATGAATGCAGGAATGTTTACGAAATTAATATCAAATAAAATAGTTTGACAAAAGTACATGCTTATCTCTTAAATGTGGAAATATACTTGCCTGAGATATGGGAGAGTCATTATCTTTAACAATGATGGATTGCGAGAAACAAAGTTCTGCCATTCTAACTTGTCAATCTTACCATCCTGGTTCACATCAGCTTCTTGAAAAGTCTGTTCACGATCAATACACTTTTTAAATTAAAAAAAAAAAATGTATGATAAAATTTACACACCAGAATATTTTTAAGCTACATGCACCAATAATGTATTTAGGAATGCTAGTTACCTTGTCTAGGATTAGCTCAATCGTGTCATCAGATAATCTCATTTCTGATTCAGATAGAAGTGCGATTAGCATCTGTTTGACCTATAAAATGGAATATAAAGTAATTATGACAACAAATCAAGCACCATCATTGGAAATAAGGAATATAAAATAATTAATGGAAACAAATCAAGCACAATTATTAAGATTATTTTTTGTTAAGTATCTACATTTATACATCTAAATTGTGCAAAGTCAGTGGGGTCACTCTCAAATATTGAGATGCATCACTATTGAGCAGAAAAGAGGGAATCCTGCCTTAAAATAGGAAAGAAATTGTTCGGCAGCTTTACGTTGGTTTATTATATGATAGAGGCGTAGAACTGATGCTTACTTTAAAGCATGGACAGTTTGCGTTATTATGTATTATTTCGAACAATGGTATGCAGTATAGCATATTGTGTGGCATGGCTTCTAATTGTATCTTTACACTTCAGACTGCATACACTACATAAAGGTTTGCAGCTCAATAGTAAATTGCCTGCAGCATAACAAGATTAATTTGATTTAATCATATTATCACCATTATGGTTTGTAGTGGGTGCCTTGAACAGGGTTATCATAAAAGCTGCAAATTTGTGCTTGATGATGAAGATATGCTTATTCAGAAGACAATGGTCCTAGATACATAAAAAAGAGTATCAAACAATGTCAGGTTCTTTAGAATATTGGTCATAAAATAACAAAAATAAGATTACCCCTTTCCGCTCAATGAAGCCCGTGCCATCCATATCATAGAGTTTGAATGAGACTGCAAAATCACATACACTTTAAGCTCTTCTCTTCGTAGTACAATTAAAATGTGTCAGAAGCTTAAAATTTGATAGCAACTTACAATCAATTTTATCTTCTTGTGAGATATTTGGGTGAAATACATTAAGTGCTCGAACAAAGTCACCAAAATCAATGACTCCTCTTTGCTTTACATCAAATAGGTCAAAGATCTGTATTTATGATTTTTAGAAAATGTTGAACAAATCCTTAGTCCATAAGATAAAGAGTGTTGTATAATTATAACTGTGGTTGCATGCACATCAACACAAACAAATTTAGAGGGTAGAGAGATCTAGAAACAGGCATGCCAAGTTGTACATTGCCAAGGGTACGTAGAAAATATCTGTCAGGAAATCAAACAAAGAAATATAGGGGAAGCATTATGTGAAAATTTTGCTTCAACATGAAAAGTTGAATTCTCATTAAGAAAAATGTAATATACAAATCTCTGCCACTGACTCGCGCACACATACACACATAAACTTTGTATTTTGTTTGGCAAAAAGGGGCTGATTGGTATACATCTTTCTCCTCCTTTCTCAATCTCTACTTTTCTTCCTCTCGTTTGGTTCACAAAATTCCCCTCAACAATATTGCATCTTGATGTTTTTATAGAAAGCTACCTTCCATTAGAGTTAGGAGTGTAATTGAATATCCAAATATCTGAATCTGCTTCGTATTTGCATGCATGTAAGGGGATACATTTCGTGTGGTATCCTCTCTGCTTAATATCCGCCACCCACTTATAATTAGTTATTTAAGACCCCGCTTAAGTTTGTTTTATATATTATTGCTACTGTGTAGTAAAAGTAAGGTATAATTAACATGTGTGTGTGTAGATAGATAGATAGAGAGAGAGAGAGAGAGAGAGCATTGTGTATAAGTATTTCTCTTTGAAAATGGAATTATTTTGATGAGTTGGTAAAAATTCTTGTTATTTTTTAAAATTCTTCTATTAGTTTAGATATTCTGACGGATATGGCTGTTGTTCGAATCTGCTGTATATCTACTGGATTTGTATATAAATATGATGATAGCAGCTCGGCATGTGCTATGTTTATACCCTGAATTGGAGGCTACATGATTGTCAAAACTCCTGATAACTTCAAGTTGTTTAGTTGAAAATGTGAATTTCAGAGGATTATGGTGACCAAAAAGAGAAGTAATAGAACCAAACATTCCCAATACATATTTCTCAAATTTTAAGAGAATCATCCACCCAGCATTAGTTGTCAAACCTCCCAAAGTGGGCAAATATTTTTTCCACTTAACTAGGAATTGCAAAGAAGACGCTAATTCAAAGCTCAAAGTGGACTAAGGATTTACTTTCTATACATAAGTAAGTCCAAGAGTTATCACATGCCGCAAATAAAAGTTTCATATGGAGCACAAAAACAAGAGATAGATCACTTGGTAAGAAGAAAAAGAAACACAATCCACATCAATCATAGAAAACTGAATCTTAGTAACTTCACTGTATGATGACTATCATGAAATACTGAATGCAACCAGTTTCACAGTAACTAGTATAGCAAATATTAGCTAGAAGTCAACTGCAAGTGAATTACCCTGTTTGCGAAAAGATTTTCCCTTTTCTTGTTCTTAAATAATGCAAGCTGAAATTCTTCCTGCACATAATGAAAATTAATAAGTTTATCTTAAATTTTAACTTCTTGCATTTGCATATTATGGACAGAACAGCAATATGATCGAGTTTTTGTTGCTAGTAGTCAATGATAAAGTTTAGATATTTATTTTATAATTTCTATGTAGTGATAAGATAGTATTAACTACTAAAACAAGCACAGTAAGGCAAAACATACCATGTTTCATGAACAATATGCATTGCACTTACTAGTAACAGTATTTCAAAGAAGATAATATGAGATGATAAAATTATTCAGTTATTATGACAAGATTAGGAAGAGCAGGTCTCAGGTGACAAATTCATGAAATCAACATTGGTGTTTCTAGTTAGGTAGATAAGAAACAGCAAGTTCCACGTTTCAGCCAATTCCACGAAGTCAACGTAGGATCAAGGTTCCAAAAAGCACGTCTTGTTGTTTTAGCAACGTGGTTGATATCCTGTTTAGGAAATTCTTGATTCCTACTTTATTGCATTTGGTCTCATCTTTACATCTTCTCTGCTTCATTTACTACAGTACATAACCGCACAACCGAACAATCACCAATACTAGTCTATCAAATAATTCTAACATTAACTGGAGCAAAACCATCCAACACTCTCATTCGTTTAGCAAAAAGCTTCTACTTGCTAATCAACTTTCCAGCAGGGCACTAGTAAACAATCTCTGATCTAGATCGTCTCTTGGCAAATCTTGTGATGATGGCCTATGTGAATGGAAGGTTGTAAAGCTGTAAGGAAACGTGGCTCTTTATCCAAGGTTTTTTAAATTGATTTTCCAGGATTTGGGGGATCAGGAGTGTGAAGCAGGATTTGCAGAATTTAAATGGTGAGAATCCTCAGGCAGAAAAGAGTTTCAAGGATGTAGGCAACTAACCAGTATAAATCCTCATCTTCTCTTGGCTACATTTGGCTATATTTGAATTCTCTTACCTATCTTCATTATTGGTTGTAGGTTATCATCAGTATTGCATGATTGCATCCTTCAACGTCATTGAGAAATTCAAAATAAAAATGAAGGTAAATTTCATGAGGTCGTCCTTGTAAACACAGAAATATGATAATTACCTTGTTTATCAGCCCATCATCTATCACAGAACTGCTAATGCTCTTAAACAACTCGAATAGCGCCTCGACTTCACTAACGCTGACTGCAAATTAAGTTAAAGAAAGAACTTAAGAAAACAATTTTGGCAAGTTATTCTCAGTATAACATAAACATCAGCAGTAAACATACCAAGAAAAAAAAAAAACTAATTACTTAGTCATGTTTATCCAACAGATGCACAGATATTTGCCAACTTCTTCTAAACAAACTAAACTATGCTCAAAGTTTTTTAAGAATATACTTTTTGGTCTCTCATTCTGCATGGACACATCACAATAAAGTTAATTGGTAGGAAACCATATGCAAAATTTATATTATCATGCAGACAAGTAGCAAACTGCATGATAAATTGAGCAAACCAAAAAAACTAGGTAACTGGCATTTTGAGCTTTGACAAAACAAGTGCATCATTATAGGATGTTAATCAACTTTCAAATGGTCCTCTAGACAGAGAAATTAGAAAATGCATTCACTTCTTTTTTTCCCCTTTGGAGTGCCCTCCAAATACATTATTGTGACAATAATCATTTTGAGTTCCTTAAATCACCAAACTACCTATCATTGCTTCCCAGTCTAGCATAAAGTAAACTATTAGTCCTAGTCCAAATGATCATGATCCACCAAAAGAAGAACAAAATAAACTACATTAAAAAAAAAAAAAAATTGTCTGCATTTGCTAAAACACAACTACTTACCATGCTAACAAGCAAAAGCGCTTTCACATGTATAGGAGATCATTGCCAAATGCAACCAAATGCTAAGTGCAAAGGAGGAGTAATGAACATGCTTACACTTCCAACTAGTGTGCAACTTGACTAAGAGACCATAAGCATGCATCCCTATTTGCTAGTTGAAGATGAATTAATGGGCCACGATTATGAGATGAAGAGTAAAGCATATAACGCAATCTATGCAATTAATGGAAAGAATGCCGCAACATGACAAGGAGATAAATAATTCTAGAAGATAACATGAACGTCATCCATACAGATAAATCACACAAAAGGTGCCGACTAATTATTGACATTTTACACATGAGACGACTATAAATGTTCATTCTGAACCATCTTATATAGAGAAAACTAAGCTAGGCATATGGATATTCATTTTTCTGAAAAACAAACCCGCAAAATTACACAATGTAAACGTACAACCATAATCGCTCAATTAAGACATATATGGAATGGGTTGACTAGTTTCTAGTTATATTATGATGATTAAAAGAAGTTTGAGCACTAAATCATGGAAGAAAGGACTTGACTAGGACATGATACACCCACACTCTTAGGGCATGGTTAATGGTTGAGTAGAGAAGTCAGTAGTGTGTATGTTTCCTATAAACAAATTACCGATGACAGTACAAAGTAAATAGGTCCATCACGTGATCTCCTCCATCCCTACACTACTCTAGAGAAGGTGTTTGTAATAGAAAATATTTTTTTCAAGTAAGGTTTCCCAGCCCCTGAGGAACTTAACAATCCAGTGCATAATTTTAGATATCCCTGACCAACCTCGACATTGGCTACTCATTACCTTTACATTACTGATAGTGGCAATGTAATCATCCCTCCTTCAGTGATATGTTCCTCAATGTTTCCATCCTTTCAATCTCACTGTGTTTCCTTCAATCTTATCGCTATTTTCTTTTGCCAACTTCTAATGACCGTCACCTTAAGCCCTATCCTGTTCAGCTCATTTTTCCATTTTCCGATGCTTACCCTCTGCAAGCCTTTACTCCATTCCCTTTCTCCCACTCTCACTCCATCGGGCACTGACATGTACAAATGGTGGTTGGATGCAGGTTGGTGGTTGATAATGAAGTTTGAACATAGACATGGAACACAGAAATGATACAACAAAATTCTAAAAAGTAGGATACACGAGAATGACAACCAATATTTAACTATTATTATTATATAGATAAATTTATAAATAAAATATAGTAATATCAACTAATGAAGTATTATCATAAGATGTTGTTGTGTTCATTACTTAATTGTATAATCACGTTACTTAATTAAGTAATTAATATAGTAGAACTACCCCAATTCAGACAATAAAGATTGTTTAATTAGTATTTAAGTTCTCTTCTTAGAATTCTTATTATCATACAGACAGAGCTCAATATATTTAATTAGTACAAGCATAATTGTGAACACTAGGATTGTCACAATAAATGATTATAAAAAACATATTGATGGAATCAGATTAGGGTTAGGTTTTTGAAATTTGGAAAAGAACAAATAAATTGCGGAAGAACACAAAAAATTCAGGAATCTACCTAAGCAAATCACGCCCACTCTCAACTAATCCACGAGAAGAGATTCTGACTCAAGCGAAATTCACGCAAGAATTTTCTCAAATTTTTATATTTCATTCATCATCTCCAAAATACTTCAAACAATGTTTATTTATAGAGAAAATCCAAAAACTTAATCGTAATAGAATCCAAATAGAATCTTATCAAATAAAAATCCTATCAAATCTAAATCAAATCTTATCATATCTCAAAACTAATAAAATAATCTCATATCAAATAAAGTCTCCATCAATTCTTCCCGGCTTCGAATCATTCCTCTCCAATCAATGTGGAAATAAGAAATGTTAAATACGTCCAGATTGAACTCATCAGCATTCACAAAGTATCCCAATTGAGCTATGATAGTGGTCGCGAAATCGTAGATCATGCATCACATGTGAACCAAAATGGTAGAGTGGTAACTGTCTTCTTTAGTGAACTGGCGTCAAACCATGGTAGTTCTGAAAATGTACTTGCAATGAAAGTAATCGAATAAGGATCCCATAAAATATCCACATCATAGGTAATAGAAACAATTTTCATTGGAACTTCACAGAGATTTGTATATGGAACGTGCAACTTCACAATTTCTAGAAAGAACCTCTCAGGGGAACCAAAACTTTCACTTCATTATCAATAACAAAATCCTGCAAAATATTATGTGAATATACAATAAATTTGTATTCATCATTGGTCGGTCTCTTCCTCTATCGTTGGTTCCAAAATTGAACACGTAGTACCATGTGAGGGTGCACTAGACTCTATTAAATTTTTATGGGCATTAGTAGTATTCTTTGTGGAAGCATGGATCTCAGTTGGTGAATGTGTATTAAACTCTTGTAACTCATTAACAAGATTATTGTTAACCATAAAAGAAATGTTAGTATTGGCAACAAGAATAAACATACTAGATTCTAATTGTGCTTCAATGATAATATTTTCCTTAGAAATATGAACTTCATAACTCCCGAATTGTCAATATGATCAGTGGGCATGATATCCATGTGTTGACTCTTAATTGGGCACTCATAATTATAATAC
Source organism: Dracaena cambodiana (assembly GCA_036321105.1). Taxonomy (NCBI): domain Eukaryota; kingdom Viridiplantae; phylum Streptophyta; class Magnoliopsida; order Asparagales; family Asparagaceae; genus Dracaena; species Dracaena cambodiana. The sequence goes on along the minus strand of JAYEPQ010000002.1, from coordinate 42,424,562 downwards.
CAAAATGCGCGACACTTAGAATACTTGATTGTAATACGTTAAGAGACAGGGTGTCTATATTTGTCGCAATTAGGACACTGTATTCTAACATTTAGAGTGAACAACTTTTTTAATTTATCAAATAGACGATTTCTATAATATGTAAGAAGATACTCCTCTATAAGAATATCTTCATCTTTTTCCACGAATTTATAGAACTTCTATAACGTTGCTCGCACTCTATCTCTACAGAAAACTAATTTTTATTTTACTTATCCCACTAATCTTCTCCTCACAAATTGAAACTTACAACTGCTAAACATCTCATAACAATCAAAGTAGCATTCCATATTTACCAACCAATCAATAAAGTCATGAGTGAAGGAAGAACCATCAAATATTGGATCTTTATACCAGAATTTTTCATCTAATAACTCTCTAGCAGCATGCAAATCATATATATAACTAGACTTATTTGACTCTCGATGAGAACTAGATCGTGTTGTAAAACGAGATATGTTTACTATTAATCAAATATGCAGATAGTGCAAAATCTAAAGCTCAGGCAAACTAAATGCATGCACGAAATTAATATATCCAAATGCTCAACTGCTAAATGCAAATGAATATGAAATACTTAGTTGATAAACAATTCTGAGATCACTAGAAAGAAACAATCGACTTTTTTATTAACAAATTATTGCAATCCACTGCAAATAATTTAGCAACTAAAATTCAGTTCAATTTAAGTATCACCTGAAAGGATAAGTAGTTCACACCCAAATACAGATTCTGCAAAATTCTTCAGAAAATTGATCCGAATTGAGCTCTGAAAATCATGTATAGAAGTCCAGAAACAGTGCCAACAAGAGCTGAGTGTGATCGGAAGAAGACAATTTCGAAAACTGCTCGAATCAGTGTTGAAACGGGCTCTGAATTATCAAATTTTCCTTAACAGGTTTGCTGCTCTTAACGAGTATGCTATGCTTAATAGGTCGGGTCGGATCGGGTCAGATTTGCAAGACTGAATCCAAATTCAAAGTCAAGTTGGTTGGATCTAATTGCGGGTCGGGTGTAACTGAATTAAATTCAACCTTTTTCTTTTCTCCTTAGATGTGAGTTTAATTAAATGGGTCCAACTCAAATCCAAATCAAACCCAAATTCCTTTCCGTTTTGAATGTGGGTTTGTTTGAATGAACCAAAACCCACCCAAACTTCAACTCCAAATCAATTTCCTTTGATATGTTGTAGAGAGGGAAGGAGGTATATACAGGTGGTTGTCGTGGCTCGGTGGAGAGGAGGCAATGGGTGGCCGACGAAGGAGGAGATGGTGGAGTGGGCAGAGTCGAGAGCGGGTGTTGTTCGTGCGAGAAAAAGATTGGCAAGTTGGCGTTGGTTGGGGAAGGGGTGGAGGTGAAAATGAAGGGGAAGAAAGATGGTGGTGAAGTTGAGGAATAAGAGTGAAAAAAAAATTTAAAAAAATTGAGAAGGAGAAGCAAAGGTCGGGGTGGGTGTTATTGGAGAGAGAAGAGGAAGGAGATAATGAGGTTTTTTTTCTCTTCTTTTTTTTTCTGAACAAATCTTCTTTTTTCTTTTTCTTTTTTTTTCTTTTAATAGATCTGCTCTGCCTTCTTCTTCTTTTCCTTTTTCTTTTCTTTATTTTTAGCAAATCTGAACCGAGAACATATATGTTTTTTTTACTTTTTTATCTAATTTTTTTCTCTCTCAAAAAATAAAATAAAAATTGAAATAAAATAAAAAGGAGATGAAGATGAAAGGGAAAAGATAGGCTCTAATACCAATTTGATGCAGGATGGAAGAAAAATAAATAAATTGGGAAAAAAACATAAAAGATTCAGAAATTCACCCAGGCAAATTCACGCTCATTCTCAACGAATCTACAAGAAGAGATTTTGACTCAAGCAAAATCCATGCAAGAATTTTCTTAAATTTTCATATTTCATTCATTATTTCTAAAATACTTCATATAATATTTATTTACAAGGAAAATCCAAAAACCTAATCGTAACATAATCCAAACAGAATCCTATCAAATAAAATCCCATCAAATCTAAATCAAATCCTATCATATATTAAAACTAACAAAATCCTCTCATATCAAATAAAGTCTCCATCACATATCTCACTTAAAAATAGAACGACAAGTACTTAAAGTTACACATATCTATTATCAAGATTTCCTATCTGCTCGAACAAATACATGAAAATAAGTACATAGAACTATATAACTATATCTAAATGTCAAGAAAACTAAACTATACCTAAACTATTTTTTATGAAATATTAACATCGTACACTTTACGAATTGACCGCGAGCCAATCACGGACATTTCACTTTGAGCACGAATCGAACACAAACATTTTACATTGGTCGTGAGTTAGACAAGCCAAATCCATATTCGACAAGTGGACAAGTGTCGTTCATGAATTGTGTCAGATATGTGACCAACAGGGATACGAAACTAGATTTAGGGATCCAACTGTCCATGATCCATAGATAGTTGAAAGAGATGGGAGAGCTCATTCCTTTACTAGTGACAACAGGTGAGTTACTAAAGAAGTGATATGGAATAAGCCTCACATTTTAATCCATTTTGTCATTGATTAATCACAACATGGTTGTGTGTCAGAAAGTGATGAGCGTGATGCAAAACGAAAAAGGTCATTTCTTAAACATGTACAATAAGGTATTATGCAGCTTTATACTTTGGGCTTGTTGTCGTTAAGTATGCAAGTAGCAACAGAAGGCAATCGGGTTCTCAAGACTTTAGTAAAAGAGACAAAAATTGATGATAAAGGCTACAAGGGATAGCAAAAGATCGCGGTGAACAAATTAAATTACAATTATATTCTAACTGGGAACTTCGCCAGTGCTGTACTTAAAGATTTATCCTTTTACTGCCTGTCCCAAACCAGAATAAAGGAAGGTTGTGGTAGGCCGGTGACAGCCAACGTAAAACAGTGTCACATATTATAACATGAGCCAAAATATGAATTTCGTTGGGGCGTTCCTACTGAGCGACGCGTTACATAGGAGTCCGGGTGTAGTAAATAATGCGTGAGGATTGCTAAGTTATCGTCCAGAAGCGACGCGTCATGTCGGTGTCCGGATGTGGTGTCAAATGTAAGAGCTTCCCACATCTTAATGAGCGGGTGAGGGTAAAAAAATTAGCTCATAAATATAGGATTTGATTGGTATCGTGGAACATATGTTCCCTTACAGGTAGATTAGTAGGGTTAGTTGATATTATAATTAGAAAGAGGGTTAATATTTTGTGCGTGCAGGAGACTAAGTGGTAGGTGAGAAAACTAAAGTCATAGAGTTTTGGGGTTATAAACTTTGGTATATGGGTAGAGATAGAAATCGTAATAGGGTAGGTGTGATTATAAATAAACAATTACTTGGAGATGTAGTGGAGACTAGAAGGAAGAGTGATATAATTTTATTAGTTAAACTTATTTTAGATAGTAAGATTTTAATATTATTAGTGCCTATGCATCACAAGTAAGACTTGATGAATCCAATAAATATTAATTTTGGGAGAATCTAGATGAGACAGTATAAGCAATACCTGCTAGAGAAAAACTATTTATTGGTCATGATCTCAATGGACATGTATGAACTAGTTATAATGGGTTTGTTAGTGTACATGGAGGATTTGGTTTTGGAGAAAAAAATGAAGCAGGTAACTCAATTCTAGATTTTGCTTTGTCTTATGATTTGATTTTAGTGAATACTTGGTTTAAAAAGAGAGTTTCTCACTTGATTACTTTTAAAAGTGGATTGAGTGCAAGCCAAATAGATTTCTTTTTAACTAGAAGGATAGATAGAACTATTTGCATCGGTTGTAAGATAGTGCCAGGTGAGAGTGTAGTTACCCAATATAAACTTTTAGTTTTAGATATTCAGATTAGAAAGAGACTTCGAAAGATTAAGCATAGCTTAGATCCTAAAATTAAGTTGTAGCGATTAGAAGGTAATAAAAAAAATTGTAAATAGAGTACTACAATAGAGTACTACAAGAAGCAGATTAGAGGGATCATGATGATACTAATATAACATGAAACAAAATGACTAGCTGCATTAAGAGAGTAATTAAACATATATTTGGTAAGTCGAGAAGCGGTGCTCCACCATGTAAGAACACATTACGGTGGAATAAAGATGTAAGAAATACTATTAAGATCAAGCGGGACTTTTATAGAAATTTAAAGAATAATAATAATGATGATGGAACAAGTTTTAAGAGTTATAAACTAGCCAAGAAGCATGCTAAGAAAGCTGTTTTGGATGCAAAAAACTAAATTATATAAACAAGTGTACGAGAAATTGGATAATAAAGAGGCAGAAAAAGATATATATAGAATTGCTCGAATAAGAGAGAGAAAGTCTAGAGACTTATGTACTGTAACGTGTATTAAAAATGAGGATCAAACGGCTCTAGTTCTAGATGAAAAAATTATTTTGATAGATTATATAATGATAGTTTTACTCAAGATTTGAGAGATCTTACTATTCAATGTGAGGATATGAATAGTAGTTTTATGCACAGAATTAAAGAATCTGAAGTAAAAGAGGGTTTGAAGAGAATGAAATCAAGAAAAGTTATTGATCCAGATAAAATTCCCATAGAGCTATGAAGATACTTTGGAGGGATTGGTGTGAAGTGGCTGACAAATCTTTTTAATAAGATTTGAATAAGTAAGAAAATGCCAAATGAATGGAGGAAGAGTACTCTAGTACTTCTGTATAAGAACAATGGTGATATTCAAAGTTGTTCTAATTATCATGGAATAAAACTCATGTGTTATACTGGGAAGACCGATTACTTAGTATCGGTATCTACTTGAGTGCTTAGCGGCACGACTGGTTCAGCGCCAACATCTTGGCCATGTCTCGGATATACACAGGTACTTTCACGATACGAGCCTATTTCTTCACCATTTAGTTCAAAATATAAATTAAAATAAGATATTAACTTAGTGCAAGTATATCCCTACTTGATATTGTTACTTGATTGTTTAATATTTTCCACACATGCGCATACTTTCATATCCACACTCGTATCTTACTTATGTGTTTATATTATATACTCCCTATTTTTTATTGCTTTACTTGCTGGGTTTGATCCTGAGCTCCTCCACATGCTCAAATACTGAAGATGTGAGCGAGAATCCGCCATTGCACAATATGTACTTTCTTGAGCATGCCAAGCAGCAGTAAATTCCTAAGCCTCCACCTTTTGTATTTTTAGATTTTGTATGTATCACTCTTTTTAGGGCTTTAGTTTCTAACTTTTGTATCAGAATTGTACTTGTTGCTTTTTTATTTTAAACATGTATATCTTCTTTTTTATATGGCAGTATACTAACTTCCAAAATTCTGATAGATAACTAGAATTTGGTTCCATTTATTTCTGCTTTTACATACTTATAGGTCTCGTGCACGTCGATTTATACGTGCCCGTCGGTAATGCACCATGTTTCCGTATCTCTCCGGAAAATGGGGCGTTACACATACTATGAAACTTTGGAAAAGGATAATTGAATATAGATTAAGGCAAACTGTTAAAATATCGGAGAATCAGTTTTGGATTTATGCCAGGGCAATCGACGACAGAAACTATTCATTTACTTTGTCAACTTAGACAACGATTCCAAGAGAGAAATGGAGATTTGCATATGGTATTTATTGACTTAGAGAAAGCCTATGATAAGGTACCATGGGAGGTACTTTGGTGGACATTGATGAAAAAGTCCTCATCAAGCATAATTAAGAACATGTATGATGGAGTAGTGGCCAATATCAGAACATGTGGTAGTTTAACAAGTGATTTTTTTTATCATAATTGGATTGCATCAAGAATCTGCATTGAGTCCATTCTTAATTACTATAGTGATGGATGAGCTTACTAGAGCTATTCAGGATGAGATACCTTAGTGTATACTATTTGCTGATGATATTGTCTTAGTTGATGAGACAAAAGCAGGAGTGAATGCCAAGTTAGAGTTATGGAGACACAAATTAGAATTTAGAGGTTTTAAATTGAGTAGATCTAAAACATAATATATGGAGTATAAATTTAGTAAACGACGGTCCGTAGACTATAATGTTGTAATATTGGATAGATAAGAAATACAAATAATCAGTCAGTTTAGGTACTTGGATTTTATTATTCAGAAGGATGGAGGGATCGATAATGATGTTAACCATATGATACAAGCTGACTGGTTAAAATGGAGGAGTGTAACGAGAGTTTTATGCGACCGTAACATTCCGTTAAGGCTAAAGGAAATTTTTTATAGGACTGCTATTAGGCCAGCTTTATTATATGGTACGGAATGCTGGGCTATAAAGAAACGTCATTCACACAGAGATGTGCATGCTCGGCTGGATATGCGGCAACACTAGGAGAGATAAAGTGAGAAATGAAGATATTCATACTAGACTAGGTGTAGCTCCCATCGATGAGAAGATACGAGAAAATCACTTACGATGGTTTGGTCATGTGCAACATAGACCTACAAATACACCAGTTCGACGAGGGGAGTTTATCAATATAAGACAAGTTAAAAGAACGCAAGAAATACTAAAAAAATATGAATAGAGGTGATACGAAAAGATATGGATTTTAGAGGTTTAAATGAGGAGATATTACTTGATAGAAATGATGGAGGACTATCAAAGTGATCGATTCGGCGTGATTCTCTTTTTGGTTCGTGTAGCCTATCCCAAATACTGGGGATAAAAGGCTTAGTTGTTGTTGTGGTTGTTGTTTGTATATTCTAACTGGGATGGAACATACAAGCATGTTCCTGATAAATGATGCAACATATTTCTAATCTTGAGTTGTGATATCACAAAATTCAATTCAAAATGAATTATTTAGTTGATTTTGTAGTTTGTTTGTTCCTCTACAGAGAAAAGTTAAGCTGATAATCAATTAATAATAGCAATATATAACCAATTATAATCAAGGAGGATTGCAACTTGTAGTAGTTTTTTTTTTTAATCTAGAAGACTCTCTTGGCGGCCACTTCAGCAGGTTGCATTTGAAGAGTTTTGCTTTAGGAGGGCGTCTATGCAGCCTAAACGACCGCCTAGGTGCTATGCCCCATCTTGGCCACCTAGAACCACCTATTTTTGAAACACTGGTTTTTATGTAGCAATTGACAGGTGTACATTGGAGGCTGGTACATACTTTTGATTAGCCAATCAAAGACATCCTTTTGAGAAAAATCTAGAATAAAGAACTTTGCGTCTTTCAATAGGGACTCCCTAGACTACACGTAATATTTGTCGTACATTGAACTGTAATCCACCTACTATCTATGTATATAGTTTAAATCACTATGTACTAACAAAAGTAGCCAAAGTGTTTCAATTTTGACTCCAAGCAACCTAACCCCAGAAAAGGGTGCATCTCAAAATCTCTCTCACATCATTTGCACTACCCACCAAGTCACTTTATTTATGCGATGCAAGAATCATAAAACCCCATTCCTATTCCTTCAATTCTTCTGTTCATACCCACACCTTCAATTCTATCATTTCAAGGAGAATTCAGATGTTTTTATATAAATGTTTAAAAGCAATCCGCTAAATGGCTAGAGTGTAGTGGCTGCTCCCCTTAAGTGACTAATCAAGCTGGTATACTCACCCAAGTATTTCATTAGCTATACACCATAATACTCCCATAACAGATGCATATTTAACTATAATATGAACAGAAGTATCATACTATGTCCATTCGTAGATTATTATCCACCCACAGCTATTTGAAATGTGTCAATATTGAGTTGTCAGCTAAATTATTAAACTCAACACCTTAGTAATTCTAGCTCCAATGCAACCATTATCGCCTTTCAGTTTATTAGCAAAAAGCGACAAATCCTTAAAACATTGAACCAGACTATGTTCTTCCGCATGCCATGTCCACTACCATTCTGGCCAATGAACCCTCCTCTACTACTTCTACTTAAGAGTTCCCGGAGAATGTAATTTTTTAAAATTCTTTTCTTCACCACTTTCTATTTTCTTTTCAAATTTCTTATTTAGTTCTTTCTTCAAAGCAAGCTTTCTTCGAGTAATTTCGCCATAATACCCACATCTTACTTAAAGTTCATATGATAATCGTCTTAAAGTTATAAAGTTACTAATGAAGGAGAAAAGAGCTTGCTTGACAGCCTCAGGAGGGTCAGTCACTGAGCAGCAGCCCAAGCACAGACGTAGGCATTTAAGCAACCATCTTAACTGGCTGTCCAACACATCCCCCCCCCCCCATTTAACCCAACCATCTTATATATATATATATATATATATATATATATAAGGCTAACTTTTGAATAAGCCTAAGAAGACAGGTCTATGCCCTGCCTACCTCCATAGTGCTATTGCCATTTCATTTGATGAAGAAGGCTCGATTACAAATAAACAAAAAAAAATGATGAAGACCAAAGAAAGGAAGACAACAATCCAAATCATGGGTACTAGAGAAGTTCATGGTGATTCCTTCTTGGTTATGTCCCAATTTTTGTATGGGCAACTAGCAGTTTGGTACTCCACAGCATCTAGCAGTTTATGATTTGGTTCTCCACATGCAAGCCTCCCCCTCCCTCCTCCACATACACACCCCTAAGAAGAACAAGAAGCTAGCTTGACAAATATTAATTTGATAACAAATAAATCCATCATAGACTTGAAGTTTGCAAGCAACAACTGTGATGTAATCCTGAAGTTTTGAATAAAATCTCGAAACCAAGAACGTGTCACCCAATGGTTTATGGTATAAAAATCAAATTATTATTGCAGCAATATCTGAAATATTGGCATAACATTGGCAATATTGGTACCACTATTAGTCTATATTGCATCGGATTCATCAAAATCTTATACACAAGTGTACAAGCATGATTAGGATGTAAATATAGAAACTAATTAGTTACATCCTAATTAACTAAGAGTCTTAAGTTCCTCAATAAGTAATAGTTTCTAATCAATTAAGAATTTATCTAGAAAAATTAATTGAGTGAATAGAAACCCCAAAATATGTCCCGGCTCTTAAGCACAAAGATCAGGTTCACTCAGATTCAGATCTCGAGCACTGGATCCGAGACGTTTTGGGTCAAATGTGGTTCCTCAAAATATTATATGAAAATAATCTAAAAGAAGCAAATCACAGTCCAAATTTTCCTTTCTAGTTTCAGAATTCAAATTCTATTCAGATCCTATAACTGTTATCAAGCTGGGATTGGGATTCAAATAGTACACTTCTTCATTGGATTCACATCTTACACATCTAAACCAAATCCAAGTTCACACCCTTAAGCAAGAATCATTATGCAATTCAATTGATTCAACAAGACAAGCAAAAACAAATTACAAATTAGTAACTAGATTCATGAATATGCATATGTGCATTATCTGTTAAACAACAAAAGAATGTCTCGGGTTATATTAACTTCAGTTTTAATTTAAACCAAGAATTTCATGACATGGAAAGGTTCTCATGCAATCCATCTTTGGCTGGGAAAATCAGGTGTGGGATCAGGGGTGGGCCAAGAAGGGAGCCTTTAGGTTGGAAATATGTGCAACCAAACAGAAAGCAACAATTACTGTCATCCTGATTGTTAATGGAGAATATCATTACGACAATGAGAGATGAGCTTATACTATAATAAAATGTGGGACTTGGTTTTAAAAGTAGATGAGCTTATATATAGCTCCCATTTATTGGAGTTATAGGCATAGTTTCCAAAAATGGTGAAACTCGAGTAAAAAGATCATATTCAAACTTCTGCAGCAATACACAAAATACGAAGGAGAAAAACTCATGTCTAATCATTTTAGTTACCACTTTAGCGTTATTGAAGTTCAGTGAGCAAAGAGAGTTTACAAGAACCAAAAAATGAAAATGTCATGCACAATTGTAGATATCATAATGGTAATGAACAAGTAGGGTAGAAAGAAGATGCAATATGACTTGGTAACTGATTCTCGTTATGCTTCCGACTTTCTTTCTTAAGCAACTTCCGACTTTCTTTCTTAAGCAATTACCATAAGAATGTCCAAATGCTCAAAGTGGGATGAATCCACTTTTTAAAACCACATATTGAAAAGTCCACATGTCTTGATTAAATCTTAAGTGAATGCACAAAAGAACTGGTTTTATATTGCAGTAATATAGAAAATTTTCATTCTCCTCTATGGATGAGAAAAATTCTTGGTGACATCATGGTCAATTGGTCATGGACAAATTAAACATAACATGCATGCAGTGCAAATTCTTCATTTAACAACTTATAAATTATGGTATAGGGAGAGCATGTGAGCTTTGTAGAGGTACAGATATTATTATTTAGAAAATTATCTATAAAACCACAAGGAATTCTCAAGAAAAGGTTAAAAGGAAGTATGACCACGTTTTCCTACAATTTTAACAAAAAAACACCAAACTCACGGAAATTTTATTAGCAAAATGAAAAAAAACAAGGGAAGTTCAATGGGAGGGGAAAAAAAGAACAAGAAAAAAGAAATGTTCATCAAAGCTCTTGACATTGCACTTGCAATGTAACCCTCCCATTCAATTAAATAGCGTAGCCTCAGATTAACAACGACCAACTAAGAATCAGAACCCTAACCGCCTTAATCCCTCAATAAAAAAGAAATCATCTTTACATAAAAAAAAGATGAACAATCACAAGAATTGGATAGAGAAACTTACAAGCAGTCTCGGATGCAAGAAGCAATGGATCCTCGTACCCAGGGAAATGCTTTCCCAATTTCGAAGGATAGCAACCCATTAACCGAACCAAACACACGCCAAAAATCGATCGATCGATCGTTCGGGTCAATCCCCCAAATCACAAGACAACGCCATCTCCTCCTATAAATTCAACAGAAATCAGCAACAAAATTAGCAGCAGCCGTAACCCTAACCCTAACATCAGCCATAAAATTTTAGGAGAAGATGGAGAAGAGGAAACGGGAAATTTCTCTCACCGGACGGAATTCCACGAGAGCGGAACTCGTCGGCGAATTCGCGAGGGGGAAAAGGGGGGCTACTTATAAGCGAGGCGAGGAGGAGAGAGGAGCAGGAGGGAGGCGGCGATCTGAGCGGACGGTCAGGACTCGTCGCGGCGAGATTGGTGGCTGTCTCTCTGTTTCCCTCGGCAAGATCCAGCGATGGGATGGGGACACGTGGCGGGGAGGGGAGGGCGGCCGCCGCGTAAAAGTCGGTTAGGGAGTAGTTACAGTGCTTCCTCCGTCTTGAAATTTGGAAATGGGCGCTCATATAGACCAATTATTAGGGAACACGTTGCGTTCAACTTTTTGCCTTTTCTGGATATGGAAGGGACGGGAGGGCTTTTTTTAATATTTTATTTTTTCCTGAAAGGGACGGAGGGACTGGGGGTTAGAGAACGAGATTGGCTGGCGATACCAGAACAGGAAACAGGTGAGTTTGGGGGATGCGATGGGGCCATAGGGGAATATATGGGCCAGGATGGTCGTGGTGTGGGCCCACCGTATGGAGTTCTTTAATCTTTTTGACTAGCTTGAGTTTAGTTTGTACCAGGGGTGTAAGAGTTCTTTAATCTTTTTGACTAGCTCGAGTTTAGTTTGTACAAGGGGTGTATGAACGGTTATAAGAGACAGTTTTTAGATATTTCCGTTCGATTCCGATAAAGAGAAAGAGGCGAGACTTCGATCGGTATTTTTATCGAAATCCGACAACCGCCTTTAGATCGGTTGGATGCGGTCGGATTCTGACGGAGGTGGCCGAAGTTTAGTTTAACAAGGGAGAGGGAGAAAGAGGCTGGGAGAGTTAACGGGAATCACAAAGAGACAGCGCAAGTTAGCATCTGGACCTGTTGCTTACTAATTCCATTATGAAACAGCAACCAGAGGGAGAGAGTGAGGGGAAAGGGATGAGGAGGGTGAACAAGAGAGAGAGGGGGTGGGGATGGAGCGGGAGAGAAGTAAAGGGTCTTGGTCTTTTTTGGAGAGTGAGAGAGGCAGGAGGTGAATGATCCGTCGGAGTCGGTATCTAACCAACTCCAACAATATTCCAACAATCTCCAACCGTTTTCAATTTCAGATACATAACTCTGACCGTATTTCATCCCTTTTCTCTGATCGAATTCTGACTTAATCGAATCGGAGTCGATCGGCTTGGTCAGAGCGGATATAGTTGTTCATTCCTAGTTTATATGACACGCGTGCATTGTATTGGGGATGGCTAGCATCAACATGAATCTGGACGCCCCTATTCCATCCATTTTACCACTATGCATTTAACTTACATAGTGCATGGGAGTTCAATTAACATCTAAGGACGTTTATAGAATCTTTGACAAAGATACGGAGCTCACCTTGGACTTGCAGGCTTGTTTTGTTTCCGTTAACTCTAAAAATGGAGATTAGAGCAGTTGAATACAAGGGATTTAACTCGAGATAGACTCGAACTCGTATAGATATGGAGAAAATGGAATCTGCCAAAAAAAAAGAAAAAGAAAAACTAGCTAGTGTAAAAGTAAAATAGGATACAGGAGAAGATGTATACAGATGTAACAAGGTTCAAAAGGTTGAATTTGATGGAGTATTATGCATATGTTCTAGGGTGAATGTCAATGTTGAATACAAGATCTCACAAAAAAAAACTCATTTTTCATATATATATATATATATATATATATATATATATATATATATATATATATATATATATATATATATATATATTCGTGCATTACTATTGGCTTGACGAATGTATTATGACATGTCTGGCTGATTATGTAAGTTGAGTGGATATATATGTGAATCAAGTGAAACAGTGATCAATACAATGAATACGATCGACAACCAATTTGACATAGTTATAACTTGAATCTCATAATAGAGTTAACCACAAAATTATAGAGGTCAGAATGATCTTTATAGTGATATCAAGTTCAGTCAAAATGGATTTTAGATGGAGAAGTTATCATCATATCAATGAAGAGGAAAAATATTGAACAATTGGGAAAATCCAAGCCTGCTAGTAAACCCACCTGTGAGCCCACCAACGACCCAACCGGTGGATCAAAATCCCATCCAAACTGAGAGCAACCACCAAAGAGTCACAGATATATGCATTACTTTGATGCAATGAGGCTATAGACCAATAAAGCCAACGATGATCCTATTGGCGGCTCAGGCCGACACCATCGTAGGTTGGGCACTTATTTGGAAAGTTTGGATTCAAAATCTATTTGGATTTATTCGTAAATAATCCAAATCATATCAGGACTTATTAAAATCAAAGCTATGATTTTTTTTTAATTAAATCAAGAGTTTAGGTTGAGTAGAAAGATTAATCACATTTATATAAGAATCTTGAGAAGAAGAAAAGTGAGATCTTTTACTCTTTCTAAATAAGAGTTCTAAATATAGAGGAGAAGTTTTCGATAATCTCAGCAAGCATCTTCATCATCTACATATTCTCATAGGTGTTGTACACCTCAAATCCACATCCTTAAAAAGTGTTTTGTAGCCAAAACTCAACTTCATCAATGCCTTTATCGAGTAAATAATTCTTATACTTTTAAGACAGATCCATTATGATTGGGAGATCATTTCAAATTGTGCTTAAATTAATATTTGTTGATAATCATGAAACTTAATCTTTATAATTTGTTGACTGGTTTATAATCTAATCAAGACGTAGTCACTTGAGGTTACAATCCTTTGTGATTGGAGTTTGCACGACGTACTCAAGTCAGGAGAAAATTGAGGAACATTTACTATATGGGAAATCTTACAATAGATGACTAGGTGGGTAGACAAGGTTTTAGGTCTTGTAACTATTTATTAGATCGGATTATGATCTAGGTTTTCCTTCACTAGTAGTATAAATCTCTCTATCACGATGAAGAGTCTATATAGGATTATTCCGAACTGTTATGAAATAATCAAAACTATCCAATATATTTATTATGAGTCAAGATACACACACATAGGTGTCTCAACACCATACAAACAATCAAACAAGCGATGTGAGACTAAATCTAAATTAAACCCAAATGCAAGATTATTTTCTTATCAAACACTTCTCTTAAGTTAGAGTATTAAGATCAATTATACTCAACTTATTATACAGATTAGAAAAATATTGTCTCTATGTTCAATAGTACATATTAACTTAAAATAGATGAGCAATAGCAATAGCAGTAGTAGACAAAAGTAATAGTATATAAATCACTTGAATTATCAGATCACACTCATATTCGAGCAACATATAAACTTTTTTCTAGAAGTAGTAGTAAGCAGTAGATAAATTTTTTTTAGAAGCAGTAGTAGTAAATAAACTTCTTTTTTAAAAGTAGTAGTAAGTAGCAGATAAACTTTTTTTTTAGAAGCAGTAATATTACATATAAACTTTTTATTAGAAGCAGTAGTATGCAACATATAAATTTATTTCTTAAAATCAGTAGTAAACACCAGATAAACTTTTTTCTTAGAAAAAGAAGTAGGCAACATATAAATTTCTTTTCTAAAATTAGTAGTAGACAATATATAAATTTCTTTCTTAAAAGATATAGTTGTAGGCAAATGAAGGAGTAAAGAGTTGTATCAAGCCTGTATTGCATCGTTACAGTCGATGAGAGAGCTGCTAGAGTCCCTATAGTTACGAAGTAGAGAAGAAATAGAAACTAAAGCAGATACAAAATCGAATTGTAACGCAATTACGGAGTCGAAGTCAACATCATAATCGAATTCGACTATTGATTATGATAGTTGAGATTGATGGCTGAGATCTATTTCATAATATGCTTTGGCACCATGTTACGAAATAATATGAACAAATCAATTTATTTATTATGAGTCAAGAGATACATATTATTATAAATTCTTAACAACATACAAACAAGCTAACAACAATGTGAGACTAAACTTAAACTCTATCCAAATACAAGATTGTTTTGTAATCTAATACGAACTACTATAAAAAAAATTGGTATTATGCTTATCTTGATTATTTGCAGTTAAATATTTTTTTCCTGTTGTACTATAACTTTGATATAAGTTTAAATAAGTAAAGTTTAGTACCAAAACTATTCGTATCTAAAGCTTGTATCTAAGAAGTTGTGCTTCTAATTGAAATGAACTAAAATAAGCAGAGGATTATATGATATTATATAATATTAGCATGTGTGAATAATGACTAGAAGTTATATATATAGAGAGAGAGATTACTATAGCTAAACTGTCAGCTCATGAAAAATTACATAAGTTAGTGGCAAAACTATAATGATCCAATAATTTTTCTTCAATTTTTTTAACAGTTATTATCTCTACCTCCTTAATTTTTTTCGGATTAAATTTCATAAATTTTGAAGTTCATTTACTCTTTCATCAAGTACATACAAAATATTTAATTCATTAAAATTCTTTAATTTTGTATTTAAACTAAAACCCAAGAAATTGGGTATGAGTAAATCCTATGGGGTCGAGATCATAATCTAAAATAATTTTTTTTAAAAAGATTATTGGAGATAGTGGAAATGAACTGCAGTTTAAATAACTTGCGTGAACTATCAGTTCATTTTCATTTATATATATATATATATATATATATATAGAGAGAGAGAGAGAGAGAGAGAGTAAACGGGAAATACACCGGCGGTGAAGGGAGTTCCTTCACCGCCGCTTAGGTGGCCCAATAAAATTATTACACATGGTACCACTCAAAGGGCGATTAAGGAAATTCATTTATTTGTTACTTAGAATGACGCCACGTGTAATAATTTTATTTGGCCACCTAAGCGGCGGTGAAGGAACTCCCTTCACCGCCGGTGTATTTTCCGTTTCCTCATATATATATATATATATATATATATATATATATATATATATATATATATATATATATATATATATATATATATATATATATATATATGGGAAAACTGGAGGAGGGCCATCAGCTCAGGATTTTTCCTGAGCTGTTGCCACGTGGTAGCAGCCTATTCGTGAGGCCCACAAAAGGTAAATAGTCTTGCTTTATGTATAATATATAAACTAAAACTAAAAATCAGTTTGGGGAAGGGCTTAGTTGCAAAATCTCTCTCTCTCTCTCTAAACCAGCCAATCTCCCCCCCCCCCCCTCCGATGTTTCGTACTGGACACCACCCCTCAAAGGCTGCATTTTATGCTCTTAGTTGATACAACAACACGATCATTAAATGCCTAGCTTATGAAAATATTCGTTTACAAAGCAAAATTGACCTCCACCTTTGGTCTACAAGCAATGCTTGAATTGGAGCCTCGATAGAGAACATAGCAACTTCCATTGGCAAAATTAAGAGAAAAAGAAAAGAAATAAAGGTTGAAGAAGAGACGACAGGTGCGGAGATCAGATTAATCAATTCATTCTGAAGTGCCAATCATGTGGAATAGAGTTCAACAAAGATTACATATTAGACGGAGAGAAGCAGCTTTTAAGGGGTGGCATCCCGCATGAAGAATTGGAGGTAGCGAGAGATTACGGATCATGATTTTTGAACGAGGGGAGAATATGGGCTGGTTTTGAGAGAGAGAGAGAGAGAGATTTTGCAACTAATCCCTTCCCCAAACTATTTTTTAGTTTTAGTTTATATATTATACATAAAGCAAGACTATTTACTTCTTGTAGGCCTGACGAGGCAGCAGCTTAAGAAAATTCCTGAGCTGATAGCCCTCCTCCAGTGTTTCATATATATATATATGAGAAAAAATAAAAATGAGCTGACAGCTCACGCAAGTTACTTGAACTGCAATTCATTTTTACTATCTCTAATAATTTTTTTAAAAAAATTTCTTTTGGATTATAATCTCGACCCCCTAGGGTTCACTCATACCCAATTTCTTGGGTTTTAGTTTCGATTTGGTTCTCCATCAAGTTAACACAAAATTAACAGTTTTCAATTAATACAATATTTTGTATACACTTGATGAAATGGTAAATGAACTTCAAAATTTATGAAATTTAATCTGATAGAAGTTAAGCCGGTAGAGATAGTAATTATAAAGAAAAATTAAAGAAAAATCATTGGATTATTTTAATTTTGCCGCTAGCTCACGTAACCTTTTCTGAGCTGGCGGCTCACCTACAGTAATCCCTATATACATATACATATACATATATATATATATATATATATATATATATATATATATATATATATATATATGTTGGGCAGCAGGTCTTACAAGAACTAATAGCCACAAATACAATATAACAAAGACAATAAAGAAAATAACTGAATAAGACAAGAGGCACAAAAACTTACGTGGTTCGGTTAATGTGACCTACGTCCACGGCCGGAGAAGGATCAAAAATTTCACTATTTGTGGAGAATACAAATACAAAAGTATTTTGGATATTTGAATATATTTGGGTGTATGAGGTTGGATGAGAGGGGGGGCTCAATTTATAGCCCTCTCCCCCCCTTCATTTCTTAGTCTTGGCGATGTGTGACTAAACCAAGGGACAAAAGGCCACACTTAACAAATCTCCAATTTGGCCTTGGTCTGAACAATTTATGGCTTACTCCATCTTCTGCGGCAATGCCCCAACGGGCTGAATCACCACCTCTGAATGCCAATCAAGTCCAAGCACTGCTTGAACTTATAAACAGGAAGAGCCTTCGTAAACATATCGGCAGGATTGTCCTTAGTACTGATTTTCTGAACAAGGACCTTCTTCTCAGCAATGATATCACGAATGAAGTGATACTTCACATCAATATGTTTCGTCCTCTCATGATACATCTGATCTTTAGTCAAGTGAATTGCACTTTGACTATCACAGTAAATGGTAATAACCCCTTACTGTAGAGATAACTCGCCGAACAAACCTCTCAACCACAAAGCTTCTTTAATAGCCTCTGTAACTGCCATTTATTCTGCCTCAGTAGTGGACAAAACCACTACATGTTATAGAGTAACTTTCCAGCTGATAGCACAACCTCCAATGCAAAATACATAACCTGTGAGAGACTTTCGTTTGTCCAGATCACCGGCATAGTCTGAATCTACAAAACCAAACAATGAGTTATTAGAACGTCCAAACTCCAAACAATTGCTTGAAGTACCCTTCAAGTATCTTAGAATCCACTTCACAGCCTGCCAGTATTCCTTGTCTGGATTTGCCATATACCTGCTAACAACACTAACTGCTTGTGAAATATCTGGACTAGTACAAACCATTGCATACATGATACTCCCAACGGCACTAGAATAAGGAACTCGTGCCATATAATCAATCTCTTCCTCTGACTGTGGTGATTGAGCAGCACATAGTCTAAAATGACTAGCAAGAGGAGTACTTACTGGTTTAGCGTCTCGCATGCCAAACCTCTCCAAAACCTTATTGATATAATTCTTCTAGGTCAGGAACAATTTTCCAACTCTTCTATCACGTCTTATCTCCATTCCAAGAATCTTCTTAGCTGCTCCCAGATCTTTTATTTCAAATTCACCATTTAATAAGGCCTTCAACTGGTGAATTTCTGCAAGATTCTTAGCCGCAATGAGTATGTCATCAACATATAATAGCAAATAAATGAATGGACCATCATTTAACTTCCGAAAGTATACGCAACTATCATACATGCTCCTGGAGAAACCATGACCCAACATAAAACAATCAAACCTCTTATACCACTGTCTTGGAGACTGCTTCAGTCCGTGCAAGGATTTCTTCAACATACATACATGGTCTTCCTTGCCTTCAACTTCAAAATCTTCAGGCTGCTTCATATAGATCTGTTCATCTAAATCGCCATGTAGAAAAGCTGTCTTGACGTCAAACTGTTCTAACTCGAAATCAAACATGGCAATCAATGCAAGCAATACACGAATAGAGCTATCTTCACAACGGGTGAGAAAATATCATTAAAGTCAACACCTCGTACCTGACTGTAGCCCTTTGCGACCAATCGTGCCTTATATTTTGCATTTTCAACACCTGAAGTACCTTCTTTCTTCTTGAAGACCCATTTACAACCAACCGTTTTCTTTCCCTTCGGCGACTTTATAAGATCCCAAGTACAATTCTTGTGGAGAGATTCCATTTCTTCATTCATAGCCACCAGCCACTTTTCTGAATCAGCACTCTGAATTGCCTCCAAATAGGTGGAAGGTTCACCGTCTCCACCTATTTCCTGTGCCACTGATAAAGCATATGCAACAACATCTTCATACCTTTGTGGTGGTCGAATCTCTCTTCTTGGTCTGTCTCTGGCTATGGAATATTCCTCTACTGGTTCATCAAGATCTGGTTCATCAACTTGATCTCTTTGACTCGTAGAGACTCTTTGTGAAGGACTTGCATTTCCAATCTCCAACTCCACCTGCTTCTGAGTACTATTATCCTTTTCTGAATTATAAGGATGACAAAACTCTTTTCTAGGATACAACATAGATGATTCATCAAATGTAACATCTCTGCTAATTACAAATTTAGGTGATTTGGGATCAAGACACCATAATCTGTATTCTTTCACTCAAGAAGCATAACCGAGGAAAATACATTTCTTAGCCCTAGGCTCTAACTTTTCCTCATTAACATGCATATAAGCAGAACACCCAAATATTCTTAAATTAGAGTAATCAGCAGGAGTACCTGACCAAACTTCCTCTGGAGTCTTGAAATCAATAGAAACACTTGGAGCACGGTTGACAATGTAGCACGCCGTAGCAATGGCTTCTGCCCAGAAATCATTTGTCAACCCAGCATTTGAGATCATACACCGAGCTCGTTCCAAAAGAGTTCGGTTCATGCGCTCGGCCACACCATTCTGTTGAGGCGTCATTCTGACAGTGTAATGCCGAGCAATTCCTTCATTCTTGCAAAACTCATTGAAATCTGTACTACAGAATTCCAAACCATTATCTGTCCGCAGCCGCTTAATGTGTTTTCCTGTCTGCTTTTCAATCAAAGTCTTCCATTATTTAAAGGTCAAGAAAACATCACTTTTATTCTTAACAAAATACACCCAAACTTTTCTTGAATAATCATCAATAAAAGTTAACATATACCTGGCACCACCCTTAGAAGGAACACGAGATGGCCCCCAAAGATCAGAATGAATATAATCTAAAGTACCTTTTGTTTTATAGACAGCGGGATAATTGAAGCTAACCCTTTTCTGTTTCCCAAAAATACAATGCTCACAAAAGTCCATCTTACCAGTACTTTGACCACAAAGTAGGCCTTTCTGGCTTAACAGCGTTAAGCCTTTCTCACCCATGTGTCCCAACCGCATGTGCCACAATCTGGTAATGTCAACGTCTGAGAATGTAGAGACTTTTGCAGTACCTGTGACAGTAGATCCCTGCAAAATATACAAACTTCCAGACCTTTTAGTTTTCATCAGTACAAGAGCACCTTTACAAATTTTTAAAACTCCACCTTCAGCTGAATATCTACACCCAAGAACATCGAGAGTGCCTAAAGAGATGAGATTTTTCTTCAAATCTGGAATATGTCTAACATCAGTGAGTGTTCGGACAATGCCATCATACATCTTGATTCGAACTGTACCTCTACCAACAACTTTACAGGCAGCATGGTTGCCTATCAAAACAACTCTACCATCAACAGGTTCATATGTGGAGAAGCATTCCCTACTGGGACTCATGTGGTAAGAACAACCCGAATCTAAGATCCACTCATTATTAGACTTGACTTTATTATCTGTTACTACAAATATAGTTCATTCATTCTCATCTGCTGCTATACTAGTTTCAGCGGTGACACTGCTATTTTGTACATTTTTCTCCTTATTTTTCAATTTATAGCAGTTAGCCTTAATGTGCCCCTTTTTCTTACAATAATTACAAATCAAATTGTTATGTCTGGATTTTGACCTTCCTTTGGATTTGTTACTACTAGGGTCTCTATTTTCAGATCTACCCCGAACAAATAATCCCTCTGCTTGACTACCACTAGTCTCCTCTGTGATGTCTCTATCAATCTGCTCTTTAGATTTTAATGCAGATTTAATACTATCATATGAGACTGAATCTTTCCCATAAATCATAGTATCCCGAAAATGTTTAAAGGACTGGGGAAGGGAACATAACAATAAAATGACTTGATTTTCATTCTCAATCTTAGCATCTACATTCTCCAAATTCATAATAATGGAATCAAATTTATCAAGATGAGAGAGTATAGATGTACCTTCTATCATTCTCAACATATACAACTTTTGTTTCAAATAAAGTCGATTCTCCACCGTCTTCTTCATGTACATGGTTTTCAACCGATCCCACATACCTTTGGCTGTCCTCTCATTGGCGACTTCCTGCAAAACCTCGTTAGAGAGATTCAAAAAAATAACAGATCTATAGAGAGATTCAAAATAATAACAGATCTAACCCTTTTATTTAGATCTGCAAATTCTTTCGCCGTCATCTCTGGTGCCTTATTCTCCTCTCCTTCAAGTGCTAACTCATATCCATCCTGTATAAGGATGGCTTCCATTTTGAGTTGCCACATACCGAAGTTGACACTCCGATCAAACTTTTCAATTGAGATCTTTGTTACTGTCATGATGGCTATGAAATATGACACTTGATGAATAGTGACGTGGGCCCCACAAGAGGTGAATAGTGACAATGGGCCCCGCTAACAGAAAGTACTTATTTTCTGATGTGGAGGATCCACGTTTAGTGGCAGCCACAGAGCATACAATAAGCACCTCAAAAAAAAATCTGGCTCTGATACCAGTTTGTTGGGCAGCAGGTCCCACAAGAACTAATAGCCACAAATACAATATAATAAAGACAATAAAGAAAATAACTGAATAAGACAAGATGTACAAAAACTTACGTGGTTCGGTCAATGTGACCTACGTCCACGGCCGGAGAAGGATAAAAAATTTCACTATCTGTGGAGAATACAAATACAAATACGAAAGTATTTTGGATATTTGAATATATTTGGGTGTATGAGGTTGGATGAGAGGGGGGGCTCAATTTATAGCCCTCTCCCCCCTTCATTTCTTAGTCTTGGCGATGTGGGACTAAACCAAGGGAAAAAAGGCCACACTTAACAATATATATATATACATATATATATGAGGAAATGAGAAATTCACTGGTAGTGAAGGATATTCCTTCACTAGCGCTTAGGTAGCCCAATAATTGTATTACACGTGACACTACTCAAAGGGCGGTTAAGAATGTACTTTTATTTGTTATCTTGAGTGGCATCACATATAATGTAATTATTAGGCCACCTAAGTGCTAGTGAAGGAATCCCCTTCATCGCCGGTGAATTTCCCGTTTTCTCTATAGATTTATGGGATTATTGTATGTGAGCCGCTAGCTCAGAAAAAATTACATAAGTTAGTAGTAAAATTATAATGATATAATAATTTTTCTTCAATTTTGGGGTCAAGATCATAATCCAAAAGATATTTTAAAAAAAAGATTATTGGGAATGGTGGATATGAATTATAGCTCAGGTAATTTGCGTGAGTTGTCAGCTCATTTCCATCTCTCTCTCTCTCTCTATATATATATATATGAGTAAACGGGAAATTCAACGGCGGTGATGGGAGTTCCTTCACCGCCGCTTAGGTGGCCCAATAAAATTATTACACGTGGCGCCATTCAAAGGACAATTAAAAAAATTCTTTTATTTGTTAATTTGAGTGACACCACTTGTAATAATTTTATTGGACCATCTAAGCAGCGATGAAGGAACTCCCTTCACCGCCTCTAAATTTTCCGCTTTCTCATATATATATATATATATATTCAAATAGTGTCTTTTTGGTTATATTATTATCTTTAAATTTTATATAAATATTTAAAAGAAAAATTCTACCGGTATCTCAATTGTGTCTTTTTAGTGCTCATTTTGATTTAAAATTTTCAGTGAGTTTTATACAAGTATCTTGGACATTTCTTTGACATATCATATATAGTTTTTTATTTAGTGTCATGAAAGTTTTTAAAAAAAAGTTTTGCAATGTATTTCTTAAATTTCTTCTGGACGTTATAATATATGACATTTCTTTACAACTTATGTAGTGTCCGACTCTTATGAATAACTATAGTGGAAACACCTAAAACTTTATATATTTGATCAAAGAGATATATTTTCCTTGAAAATAAATACATAAAATTTTATACACGTAGTTTCTTCATGTTGAGTTCTTATATGGATTTAGCTCATGAATTCATCAATATATAAAGTCCAAAACCTCTCCTCTTTGAAAAAGGGACGTTCATTATCGGTTAATTTTTTATTTTTACTATACAAAATTTTAAATTAAAAAATAAAAAAGTATTTTTTATTCAAAATTTTATATTTAACCGGTAAAATATTGAGCTATAAATACAACCATTATCATTACTGTTCAAGAATCAGGTTTGCCTGTCATCTTGGTTCGAACCAAGATCCAATAAATAGTCCGTACTATCAGAAAAATAAAAAAATTATTTTAATTTAAATTTTTAAATAAGACAGAAAAGTTAATGGCTTTTGGATATGTCCCACTTACGAGCCTCTTCCGTGACCATATCGTCTCTTTTTCTTTTCCACGTCGTCCCATAAACCGCCCAAAGGTCCCAAGCCCAAGGTTCAATATACTCTTCGCTCGCTCAACTCCATCACCAATCGAAAAAGAGAAAAAAAAAAAAATAATAATAATAAAAGAAAAACAAAATGGTACTCTCTTTCGAGGAGCAGGTGATCGCCGATCTCCTGGACGATCCCAATGGCGGGTTGGTGGTGGTCTCCTCCGGCCTCCCCCTCGCCTCCCTCATCTCCTCCCTCCTCCTCCTCCACCACCCCTCCCAGGGCTCCCTCCTCATCCTCTCTGCCTCCGACCCCCAAAAGTCCCAAATCCTCCAAACCCTAGCCCTTAACCCTAACCCTAACTCCCCTCCCCCTAAAGACCTCCCCTCCGACCTCCCTTCCCACCACCGCCCCGCCCTCTACTCCTCCGGCACCGTCCTCTTCCTCACTCCCCGCCTCCTCATCGCCGACCTCCTCACCGGCCGCGTCCCCCGCTCCTCCGTCTCCTCCCTCCTCATCCTCAACGCCCACCGCCTCTCCGACACCTCAACCGAGTCCTTCATCGCCCGCCTCCTCCGCTCCCTCTCCCCGAATGCCCCCGTCCTGGCCTTCTCCGACAAGCCCCAAGCCATGGCCGCCGGATTCTCCAAGGCCGAGCGCATCATGAAGTGCCTCTTCATCCGCCGCCTCCACCTCTGGCCCAGATTCCACGTCGCCGTCAGCGCTGATCTCGAGAGGAGTCCACCGGAGGTAGTGGACGTGAGGGTGCCGATGACGGGGCCGATGCGGGGGATCCAGGCTGCAGTCTTGGAGGCCATGGATGCATGCTTGAAGGAATTAAGGAGGACGAACAAGGTCGATGTGGAAGATTTGACTGTCGAGAATGGGCTGTTCAAGTCGTTTGATGAGATTGTGAGGCGGCAGCTCGATCCCATCTGGCATACCCTTGGGAAGAAGACCAAACAGCTGGTGAGTGATCTCAGGACGCTGAGGAAATTGCTGGATTATCTCGTCAGGTAATAATGGATTTGATTCAAAGATTTGAGTTTTGCTGATTTCCTTTTATTGTGTAGTAACGGTGGTTTTATTGTTCTCGGTTAATTAGGTATGATGCTGTGACTTTCTTGAAGTATTTGGATACATTGAGGGTTTCGGAGGGAGTTCGGTCGGTTTGGATGTTTGCAGAATCGAGCCATAAGATTTTTGAGCTTGCGAAGAGACGGGTCTACCAGGTGGTTCGGGCAGATGGTGCGAGAATTCCTGTGGTTGCTGCTAAGAACAGCAAGAAGAGAAAAGTGAGTGGTGGGAGTACAAAAGAGAAAGAAGGTGGTAGTTTTTTTTTTTTTTAATTTATTAGAAGACTTTAATCAACTTGTTGTGTGGTTTTTGATGACTTATTTCAGCCATTTTTGTTAACGGGGCTATATTGTCTACAAGCTTATGTTCATCTATTGTAATTTTATCAGATAATGGAGCTCCCTCTTCTAATGCGCTGGATCCCTCTGTTGGCGTGGTGTTGGAAGAAGTGTTGGAAGAAGCACCCAAGTGGAAGGTGTTACGTGTGAGTAAGTGAGTTCCATTGCTTTGATAAATTACACTGAACTTTTGCATTTCACTTGCGTGGAGAGTGTTTGGAACAATAACTATAAGTGATGTGTCTTTCCAGCTATAGGCCCCCATGGCAAAAATGGGATATCTCTTCTTTAAATGGTTTGGTTTGCCTCTCAAATTTGAATTTCTCTTTTCTTCTTATGTATGCATCTCACCTTTGCTTAGGCAAAGTTCTTAGGGCCTATAAGCAATCTGTAATTAGTAACCTATACAAGTCTGCCAACTTATGAATGATTTTTCCGGCGTGTTTCTTATGATTTTGGTTAATGCTTTGAATATCAATGATATATTATTCTTTTTTAGAAACTCAGCATCTGGAAATATGAAGGCAGAAAGTTTGCTATTGTGCTATACACATATGTAGCTGCAAGCTTCTACCGTTTTATACATGATATGTTACCATCTTATCTGAAACTTTGCAATCTGAGTGAGAAAATACTTATTTGCAGGAGTTACTAGAAGAGATTGAAGAAGAACGACAGAGAGAAGCTTTGTCAAGAAAAGAACAAATTACGGTTGAACAGGTTGGGGATAATGCTGACATTGTTTTGGTAGCTTGTAAGGATGAACGCTCATGTTTGCAGTTGGAAGATTGCATCCTGAAAGGCCCACATAAGGTATTTATTACTAGATTCTCCCTTGTTGATAGTTTTCTTTTTTAGGGCTACTTATACATTCTAGAGTGAAATGAACTCCTTTGCAGCACACATCACAGATCTTTATTTTACGGGTTGATTATTTATGCCCTTTCTTTAACAGTTAATATGTTTTGGTTGTTAGGCAACTGCACAGATATAACTGCCATATGTTGTCAATTTTTCTGTTCGTCTTGAATAACTCCTTTATCTATTGTGCTTCTACTGGTGCTGCTTTCATTGCCTTTCAAGTAGCTCTTTCTTTTTACTTCTTTCTATTACATCCTCTTCCTGCTCATAAAAATATCACTCGTGGACTACTTTTATACTTCCAAGGGTTTCTACAGTTTATTATGTTTATAAAGATAACTGGTTTAAACCATATACCATACAGTTTACTTCACATTCTAGAGTGGCATATATGCAATGCATCATTCATTTGAATTTAAATTTTCCATCTTGTTGGTCACTTAGAGGCGATTTCTTAGAGGATGGGGATTGCGTAGAATATTTATTTGCTTGTTGTCTCCTGTGACATTCTCATATTTAGTTGAGTACTGATGTTTAATTCCTATTATATTTTTAAAGATCATGCGGGAAGCATGGGAGAAGTACTTGCTGGGTAAGGCTGAGCTGCATAGTCTGCGTAAACGCAATAAGAAAAAATCTCAGGATCCCAAAGGATTTGGTGTACTGGATGGAGTTGCTACAGGACCTTCTGAGAACACAGAAGCTAGCAGCATATCCAAGCTGGAAAATGACGCTTTGCTGGTCGCAGCATCAGAAATCAGCAATTTAGCTCAAGAAAAAATTGATGTAGGCAGTATTTCTCATCCACATACAAGAAAGGGTAAATCTGGAAGAGGAAGGGGCAAAGGAAAATCCAGAAAAGCCACACCAAGAGTGCAAGTTTCTGAAAAGAAAAGTAAGAAGCCTTCAGAAAATAATAGAACTGAAGAAAGCAATTCAGAAAGGGAAGGACAATTTGGTGAAACTGATACAGGACTTGGAGGTAGTTTACAGGCAATGGCCTTAACTAATGCATCTGATGGTAAAGCTGTTCCCGAGAAGCATGAGCTAGAATCTGATACAGTAGAATCAACTAATGCCAAACAGCTTCCATCTGTGCAGTTCTATGCTCTAGAAAGAGATCAGCACATATTTGATATCTGGAAGCCATCAGTAATTATTGTTTATCATCCAGACATGAGTTTTGTTAGGGAAATCGAAGTTTATAAAGCTGAAAATCCCTCGAAGAAATTGAAAGTTTACTTTTTGTTTTATGAAGATTCCACTGAAGTGCAAAAGTTCGAGGCAAGCATACATCGGGAAAATGGGGCATTTGAATCTTTGATTAGGCAGAAATCTCTGATGATGATCCCTGTTGATCAGGTTTTGTTTCCACTCGATATCTTCATATTTATTGGCTAAAGGACGGTCTCTTAAACTTATAATTTTTGGTTTTATTCCTCCAACTGGAACAGCTGGATATGGCTCATTCTTGTTGTATCAGTTACTGCCTGGAAATTTGGTTATTGTGAGATAAATTATAATTTAGTTGCAACGTGTTTGAGATTGTGTTCTGCTCAATGCTGAATATTTAGTTCTTATGATTGAAAAATGGGAAGTTCACTCCCCAGCTACATAAAGTTTTTTAAAATATACATTTATTTAACTTATATAAAGAAATCTAATTGGTTCTTAGTTGCATATGAAAAAAAAAATAATCTGAAGTTGTAAAATTGTTTGCAGAACAATTAGTCTTCGTCGGAAGGAGGCATAACATTGTGAACCTTGTGTACTCTTTGAGGTGAACAAAGATTCATATTTGTTTGAGTGTTGGACATGGATGGACACGCTTGTCGTGTCCCCCACTAAATTTTTCTTTGCAGAAGTGTCATACATATATCACAGTTATTTCTATATAACAGATGATGATGCTAATTTAAATGTTAAAATAAATTTGGGTACCTAGTTTATATCAACATGATACAATGCACGTCAACACCTGCAAAATCACAACGAGACTTTAACAATCAAATCATGCAATACAATAGAATTTGTTAGAAGTTTGGCTGAGCACAACTGTATTTATTTTTTATTCTTTATTTTTGTTTCCAGGATGGGCGCTGTATTGGAACTAATGCTTCTTGTGAGCCAGAATCACTCACTTCACAGAATTCATTAACTAGAAAGGCAGGTGGCAGAAAGATCATGGAGAAAGAAATGCAGGTATAGCTTATGGAAATGCACAACAATTTTTTTTAGGAGAAGGCTAAAACTTGGTCAACTATGAGTATCTGACTTGACTTCTTTCAGGTCATAGTAGATATGAGAGAGTTTATGAGCAGTCTTCCTAATGTTCTGCACCAAAAAGGCATGCGAGTTATACCAGTTACTTTGGAGGTTGGCGATTATGTACTTTCACCATTGATCTGTGTTGAAAGAAAGAGTATTGGAGATTTATTTCAAAGTTTTATCTCAGGGAGGCTCTATCATCAGGTGGAAACAATGGTCCGATATTATAAAATACCTGTGCTCTTAATTGAATTCTCACAGGATAAGAGCTTTTCGTTTCAGGTGCATACCCTGGACCTTAACACTGGCTTCTAGTTATATTTAGTTTCTTTAATGTTTTGGATCTCTGCTCAATGATCTGGTTATCATATGTATATTGATGGGGGCTTCGAACAATCAAGATTAGTTAGGATTTATTTCTTACATTGTACTAGATGTTATTTGAGATTTTAGTTTATTTTCGTTTTATTTTTAATTGCACGGGGATCACACTTAGGTGATTTTCTACTTGTTTGTGTGTGAGACTTTGTAGATTCATTTGTTTAAAATATTGAACTTTTGGAAACCCTTGTTTTGGTATGATGATATGCACTTGGAATCTTTTGTGAGCAATTTGCAAAAAGTGGGTGAGAGGCTTGAATGCCTCGTTGTTCTTTCCCAAGTTTACCTTTTACCCTAAGTTTCCTATTGTGCTTCAACAGCTTTGAGATTCACTTGGGTGAGAGGCATGAATCCTTTTTGTTCTTCCTCAATTTTGGTATTAGAGCCCAAAGTTCCTCATCTTCTCCAAAGACAACCTTCCATAGTTCTTCAATTTTCATGTTCTTCGTCTTCATCATCTTCTTGTTCTTTCAGTTTTTGAATTTTTAGATCAAAAAATAAAAAAGAAAAATCAGAAAAAGTAAGAAAGAAAGGAAGAAAAATTCAAGAAATAATTAGTTCTCGAAACCCTACTCGCCATGAGGGTCGTCTTCGCCATGCGTCGCCACTCTTTCATCATTGTTATTGTCTTTGTGAGGTTGCGATAGGTCATAGCTAAGTAGATCAGGTCGTCTCTGTCTTGTCATTGCGTTGGCTGATCCCTGTCGCATCTTCCCCAATCGTTGTCAACGGTCCTCGAACTGCCTTGGGTTGCGGAATTTTGCTATCGTTCTTTCATAGATCATTGTCATGTTCATCTTTGACATCAAACCACCATAAGGTCAAAATAGATCTTGCAACGTCACTGCCTCTATATTGTCGATCACAAGCTCATGTCCGAAGCCTCCGGTTAATGTTTAAAATAGTTATATTGGTAACGTTACATTTTGCCTCCATTTGGTTATCTTGCATATATTGTTATGCACAATGTAGGTTCTACAAGTTTCTATTAAGATTGCAAGCTTAATATAATATCTTTTATGAATTGAAATTAAATTTAAAAATTCTAAAAAAAGAATATAAAACATTCTTTAAACAATTTATTTTAAGTTTCTAACAAGTTTCATAATAATTTTCACATTTAGCTTAATAAATTATATTAAGTTCGCAATTGTAATTTTAGTCATTACCAAAATTTATTTATTTTAGTTTTATTTATCGCTAATGCTGTAATTCATATTTTGCAATGCTCAATTCGTTTAACTTGTAATTGTTTATTTTAGTTTAACTAAGATTCAATAGAATTAACAGGTATGAAATTCCAACAGAGGAAAAATTACAACAGGTAAATAAGCAAGTAATTATAAATTGGCAAGCTAATAATTCTACAAGTATTCAAAAAAAAAAAAGTAATCAAGTAAAGAAATTATAATAAATAGCTATCATAGAAACAAATAAATAACAATAATTTGGAAATTACAAAAAAATAACAACAAATAGCGTGACGTAATGTAATGTAATACAACATAAAATAACGTAAAAAAGGTACTATTACGATGCAATGTGTTATGTTCGACTGATTAGGTGGCACTGGATTTGTGTTGGGTATCATAATACAATATAATAGATTTCATAATATATTATTTCAAGTTTCAACATTGTCCCAGACAGTAATCTGACTCGTTAGTGTCATCAGAATCTGATCGGCTTCAGTCGAGCTGATTCTGAAGTCTTACAAACGATCAAGCCGAATATGATAAAGTCGACTCATCCCATAGCCAAGTTGTTACAAGTTGCCAACCTTTTGACCGACTTAAACATGAGCCGTTAACTCGTTGACCGACTTAGACATGAGTTGACTTGAGCCGAGGCACAAATCAAGCCATGCCTGAAGCACCACCCAAATTTGATCCATTAGCCGCTGACAGACCCGTTAAGGTTTTTGAAGTGTTTCGCGCCCGTATCAAGCCCGATTTGAATTTGATTCGGGCCTCGCTTCGTTTGATCAAATCCTCTTTTCCACGATTTCTGTACAAGGTTTTCAGTCATTTGTTATGGACAATCATCTAAAATTTCTTACAAGATTTACGTTTGGCATGAACTACTCACCTCCAGTGAACTCTAACCGAGTTGAGATTTTAAATTCTAACTCTTTGTAAAAACTATTGGGCTGTGACAGTTTGTTAATGGCATTAATATTTACTTCTCTCTAGTAGATGACATCATAATTTGCCATTTTTCATCATTTTAGGATTGAATTTCCTTGCATTTAGAGACTTAGCCCTGTAGAAATCTTATTTTGATCATTTAACCCATGCATTTCATTTTCTTTTGAGTTCGTTTATTTTTGTATAGCCATCTGTTGTGTGTTTTCTTTTGCATTGCATGGTCAATCTTAGGTTAAATCGTATATCTAAATTTAGCACAAGTTGTAGGCATCATCTAGAGTCAAATGCACGTTTAAATAAGCCAGAGTCACGTAAAACACGCACTAGGGATTATGACAATTTAGATGGCTTTAAGACTAGACTAGAGATGATTATAGGTATAGTAACCATTTGATGGTGTTCCCCTTATATTTTTACTTAGTTGGTAATTTCGATTGTTATGGGATGTCTAACCAGCATAAGATCTGCTTTGCTAGGAGGAAACTAGTAGGGTCAGTTAGGATTTATTAGATTTGAGAGAGTGAGCAATACAAGGAGGTATAGTAACCATTTGATGGTGTTCCCCTTATATTTTTACTTAGTTGGTAATTTCGATTGTTATGGGATGTCTAACCAGCATAAGATCTACTTTGCTAGGAGGAAACTAGTAGGGTCAATTAGGATTTATTGGATTTGAGAGAGTGAGCAATACAAGGACCTTGTAGAGTCATGTTTTAAGGAGAAATATAGTTCTGAGTGTTATAGAACGACCTCTTAGATAAGTTGTATAACCTCTACCAGGGTAACATGTCAGTTCAGGATTATGTTGCTAGATTTGATGGCTTAACATTTTTTTGTTACATGGGAGAGGACTGCTATCAGGGCATATCTAGATTTTGTTCAGTTTGGAGATTTGATCTTGAACGTGCTATGCTTATTAGCACCGATCATGTAGACTCCAGGAAAAGAGGAATTTCATCTAGCTTTAGAGTTAGATTTGTTTTTTAGAGGGATTCATTTCTAAAACTTATGAACATTGTTCAAAAATAGGTTTACACGCATAAACGCAGGTGCTCTCAGTCTGAAATGATTTGGATTATGCACCCATAAAAACTTGGTCATTCTGAATTATCAGGTCTATGTAGATTATGTGCATGGATACTTTCTTATATGTGTGGCAATTTATATTTATTTCTTTCTAATTAATTGCAAGTTGAACCCAACCAAAAACTCAATATGACAATCCTATAAATAGATTAAAACCTTAATCCCACTCTCTTGCCATTCATTTTTCTCTCCTTTTGTAGAAGAGTGTAAAAGAGGTGAAGTTGTGGCATGGTTTCTTTTTTTCCCTTAATCCCTTGAATCATGCCTCACTAATACAATTCTATAGCGAGATTTCTACTTTTGCAATCATCCTCGCTATCTCCAATCATTTTTATTAGTGAAGCTTTCATTTACTATCCCTCAATACTCTACGATGAAGAATAAAAATTGTCGGCGCATAGTATCTAATTTAAAATTTTTTGTAGAAATTTTCTCATATTTTTTTTTTTAGTTTTTAGATTGATTGAGAATTGTTGATACATAATGTATATATACATATAGGCATGTGTTTAATATATGTATGTAAAATTTCATTTAGTGAATCACCTAATCGTTTATGAAATGTATAAACCATTTATGCATTATGCATTGTTTAACCTAACATGTAAGGAAAACGTGTTTTACAACATATTCTTCCCAGTGTCCCTCAGAGAGTTGATATTGCCAGGATTGTGTCTATTGGTGTTGCTTATGATTCTATAATTGTGGATGTTGATATGGCTTCTGAGGATACTAGTAATGTCGTGGAGCAATAGTGGAGTCTAGTGCATCCGTAATTGGACTCATGATGATGATACCAGTGATACTGGGCATGTATTAAAAGAGTAGTGTCCATAAAAGTTGCTATGTGTCAACTTGTCACCCATAAGATTGAGCAAGAGATACCTCTGATTGTTGCCACTGGTAAACCATTATAATCCCCTCTTGCAGATTGTCATATTCACATATACGTATCGTATAATGAGAATCCAATTCATCTTCTGAATCTTTTTCCTCTAGAGAGTCAGAGATAGGAGATAATTTATTGTTGTTACTGCTAGCTATTGCCTCTTCCGGTGAGACATTGGCGTTTTCTTACTGTGGTTCATTGGATTACTCTTAGTGATTCTTTGTTTATTGATTATTTGGAGTTTTTTTAGTTTTGTCAGATTTTCGTTTATAGCAATGATGTTATAACATAGCAATGTTTGATGTATGTCCTCCTAAAAAATCAATATATCTCTTTACTATCTTTAGGAGTTTAACCTAGTGAGGCTGGTCTTTGTGTTTGCTTGATATGCATAATGATACCTGTAGACAAATAGCAATTTGCATTAACAACTACAACATTGCTGCATATTCTCGTAGTAACTTGCATTAATTTGTAGTTGAAAAATATGGTGATGGTTATGATTACTGCATTGTGGTTCCGTATAGGAATTATGAGGAACTTTCACGCCATGTTGAAAAAACCCATCATATAACTAATTATATTATGGTGTGATACCTAAGACAAACCTTCCGTCATCTAACTATCGAAAATAACCTAGTACATCATAATAGTGCATATTTAATGTTATTTTGCATTACTTTATGTTATTTTTCGTTATTTACTTCTATTTTAAAAATTAATTTCGAGATTGTTGTTGATTATTTGCTTTGGTTATTAATTAATTGTTGTAGTTTCTTATTTGATTGCTTGTTATTTACTTGTCGATGTTTTTTTTAACTGCTCTCTTATTTGCTTGTTTTATTTCTTTTTCGGTTGCTGAACTTTTTACTTTGTGTTGATTTTATTGAACTATCAATTGAACTAAAATGTTGCAAGTAAGATTAATTGAGCATTACATAACACATATTGCAGTATTTGTGACTGAAACTGAGATGTATAAATTCGAAATCTTAGTTTCTTCGGTGATGATTGAAAATATGATTGCGAATTTAGTATTAATGAAGATGAATATGAAAATTATTTTGAACTTGGTAGAAACTTAGAATAGTTCTATATAGAATATTTTTGTATATTTATCTTTTGAATTTTTAAATTTATTTTTCTATTTCTAAAAATTATTATATATAATTTTATACTCATTTTTATTACATAAATAGGGAATTGCATGTCCTATTACGCTATATGCCATGTAACAAAACAGAGAAATTTTTTTATGTTAATATTATCGTTATTTTACACATTTTCATGCTTAACGTACATGTTCTTATAGAGTTTTGAAGGGGGTTGCTTTTTCCGTCGAGTTGGGCATCCCATGAGATTCTTCTATCACTCTGATGTTCAGTTGGGAGAATTCTATTCCTTTTGATGCATATGCTTTTGTAGATTTACTATCGACTGTAGTTGATTCATTACAGAGTTCCGCCCCATCACTTTAGTTCAGATTTGATGCACGAGGTCTTAGATGCTTCTTGTTAGTAGACCTACGATTGTTTAAGAGTTTAGACGCATATTGCCGCCATTCTTCACAAAAGCCAAATGTTTCAGAGTTGGGGAAATTGATGGGGACATCGAATGCCCAAGATTAGTTAAGGTTTATTATACATTTTAATAGATTTTATATGAAATTTTAGTTGATTTTTTAATTGTATGTAACTATGTATGGTGCATATATATGTGACTTTGTAAACTCATGTTTATTGATGAGGTATTAAACTTTTGAAAATTCTAATTTTGGCCTGATTATTTGCTCAACACTTTGAATTTTTTGTGAGCAATTTGCAAAAGCGGGTGAGAGATTCACCTAGTTGTGAGGTCCAAATTTTCTTTGTTTTTCCCAAAATCTACCTCTTACCCTAATTTTCGTATTGTTCTCCGTCAACTTTGAGATTATTCTTAGTGAGAGGTTCGAGTCTTTCTTTGTTCTTTCTCAATCTACCTGTTACCCTAATTTTCCTATTGTTCTACACCAGATGCCTCAAGTTTACAATTCATAGTTATTTGCCACCTAAATATTTTCTTAAATCCTTGTATTTGTGGTTACTCCTACTGTACAAGTTAGCATCTACGCTCATTAACATTCTAATTATTATACAGATCTACTGACATACACCCTACGTGAATTAGTTTGCGATTGTTGGCCATGGCAAATTGTGCAAGGCAAGGGCTTTGGCCAAAATTTTAAGTCCATTTGTTGAGAAGATGGTTATCAAATTGAAGCTTGAGAATTAATGTTGTTATTAATTTTATCTCCAAGATAATTAGTTTTTTAATTGTCAATATCTATTGATGTTTGTCATACCATAGTATTTAAGCTTGCATAATTACGACAGCAGCTGGAAGAACAACAAGCCTAAATGTCAATGTTTTCTAAGGTTACATGTCTCTTAAATATTCAGTTTGATGATTATTGATTGTATGTTCATATTTAGCTCGGTTAACTGTATGCCAGCATTCAACAATCGTGGTAAATTTATTTTGTTTGATATTATGTCAAAGATCTACAAGCAATAAATAGTTTATCAAACTAAGTTTTCTCCGATTACTTTATTTAGTTATATTCATTATTATGTTACCTCATTAATCGTTTTATGTAGATTGTAATGGAAATAGGAAAACCCATTGCATAAGGGAGATGAAACAGTCACAGTCTTGTAACCATCTTGTGGTATAAGCAAGTAGCTATAATTCTAAAACCTAGTTTCTCATGCGCTTTCTCCTATAGATAGTCATGAGTACTTGCAAAACCTCTTAGTACTTGGATTACTCGTTCAAAACTCGAAATTTTAATACTTTAATATACACACACAAAAATATTAAATATGTAATACAAGAACATATAATCCTAATACTCAAAAATCAAAATAAGTTAAATATGATGAAACAGTTTCATATCTTACCAATATTATCTTCATAGCTTAATGTAATATTTTTAAGTGGCTGATATGTGAAGAAACAATATACTTATTTCCAAACACAAAAAACATTTTTATTGAGAGAATTGAAAGAAACATACTACAAGGCTAGTAAAAAGAATAAAATTTATAGCAGTGGAGGACTACCAAGAAACTCTTGGTCCCTATGGTATTTGTAAAGTTAATTGTTTAAAGCATTATATGTATCTATTATCAGAAACATAAACCTACCAGGTTAGATAAAAATTGAAGAATAGATCTTAGCTTAGATTTTTATATAAAACCGATCTATTTATTGACTCGACTCTTGACTGACGACTTAATTGATTTGAAAAATTCAATCTTGAAATTAAAAAATAAGGAAAAAAACAACATTAAAAGATTAAGAAAAAGAAAGAAGGAAAGAAAATGAAAAACCATCAAAAGAAAAAAAGGATCGATCTTACCTTGATGATGAAACTTAAACTACCATGTGACGTCAACATGTCGATTGTCTTTTCTCCTTAGACTAATTGTTGCAACCATCCTATGAGCTTTTGTCGATGCTGCTTTGGTGATCTTACCTCCTCGAAATTGCTTCAATGGTCGTATCACAGCCGTAGAAACTCATCGAGAAAGATTAAGCCCTGCTCTCTCGCTTGATGACTTTTATAACAAAAGTTGGTAGGTCAGATTTGGTAAAAGTATTAAGAACTTTTTTTTTAGTATTTCAACCTGATAAGCATCCAAGTACTTCATAATCTGGGTTTGGCCAAGTACTCGCTCGAGTCAAATGAGTACTCATTTTCTCCACTTTTTTGAGTGAGTTTCCTAATCACGGTGTTTCGGAGAACAAGTCCGAGTACTCAGCTGAGTATTCGGCGAGTCCTTTGGATTTTAGAACTTTGCAAGTAGCTGCATAGAATTTTGGCAAACTGACATGCATCTTTCGGCCACAAGCGTCATGATCGTTTGTGCAGCGTGCTTGCGAAGTTCTAAAGTCATAGGGCTATCTTAGAATGACAAAAAGCATGTCAAAACCATGTAGCTGATATCATGAATAGTTAACCTCACCAAGTAAAAATGAATCTTAGTATATGGCAGTCCTGAAAGTATGTGTTGTTATTTCTAGCGACTAACAATCGAGTGGAAACTTCTATGTTACTGATTGAAACTCGTGTATGGACAAAACAATTGGTGGACTTTAGACATCCATTAAAAAAAGTCATAATGAGATTTTTGCAATGCAGTGACCAATATTACTTTAACTTGAGAGAGAAAGTTGAGAACTGCAGCATTCGATTGGCTTGAAATTTTGTAAGTAGCTTAATGAGTTTAACTGTGAAATGTCGCCAAATATTAATTTCAAAATATCAAAAAATAGTATTTAGTTTAATATATCTATCCTGTCTCTATTTCTTATGCAAAGTTTTGTAATGAGGATACTTTTGGTTTTATGAGTAATTTAGTAGCATATGCATTCTATAAAGTTTTATGGTGAGGATACTTTTGGTTTTATATCTATTTTATACAAATCCTTAATTGCCTTGGGGCTTTCTGCTCCTAGAAGCAGTATTTATAGTTGTAAAGCATGGACGAGGATATGAGATACAGGTTCGACAAAAATGGTTAGAAAGTAAAATTTAAAAAACTAGGGCACATGTATGACGTGGATACAACAAAAATTATATATAAATATAGTTTCACATGTGTATAAATAAATGCACAATAGACATCTACAATATGATATGGTATATTGATATGATATATTCAAAAAATATAGGATATGAACAAATAATGGATACAATATTAATATTACATAAATACATTGTGTATGCAAATTAAATAGACTATTAATCCACCCTTAATAAATTCATTTTTTCTTATTTATAACTTTCGAGCCTTGGATATGTCTATGACATGCCTTTGATATGGGGAAGATAAGTTGAAAATTTTGGACTGGAGACATATTGGGTTATCATAGTATCAAAGTATCTGACATGTATATGACACGAGTACGGCCCCTCCTTAGAAGTATCGGTCCTACATAGGTTTATATACACCTTATAAGGTTTATTTGAGTTTACTTTTGATTCTTGTCAAAAACATGTTATAGCCACTAGGCTTGATAAACTCTTGTTTCTGCCTCGTTAGTTGTAACCTTTGACATCATTATATTAATCAGTTTATCACTTGTGCAGTCTGCAACTGATATTAGCGATGACGTTTCATCAACAAGCATAATATCAAAACTTTCCTTGCTTGTTCTACATTTTCCTCGCCTTCGGCTTGTCTGGTCTCGCAGTGTGCATGCAACAGCAGAAATATTTGCATCACTCAAGGCAAACCAGGACGAACCTGATGAGAGCAAGGCCATGAGAGTTGGTGTTCCCTCAGAGGATGGCATTGTGGAGAATGATGTGAGGTAAGACCATAAGAGATGTAGATAACATCACGTTCTCTACAAGGAACGAAAGAAAGATTAAAACAGACCTCAACATGTACTATATATGAAGTTTACTATGAATCCTATGTTATATACAAGTAGCTACAACATCTTTTTCTTATCTTGAATATTTGAAGTTTTCATAAAATCTTTAAAAAAAATATAGATCTATAATTAAAGGAATTGCCTAATTCAGATGGTAAACAACAACCCATTTCTTCAACTATTTTGGAATCAGGCATCCCTCAGGAAAGATAGTTACTTGGTTTAGAAATGTAATAAAAGACTGTTGCAAGCATTATGGATCCCCACTTATTATCATGATGCATAATTGACTGTGTTTGGTTCCTTTTTTGGTTATGCATGTAAACTTGGATATGCTTATAAAATGTAGTTGTCATTCTTTTGATTTCTATTGGATCTAGGTTCTTTCTTAAAGCTACTTGGTACTTAATGATGGTCTCATTACTGTGGAAAGTCCATTTTACTCCCTTTTCTCATCGAGATGGCAAAAATTTCTCGGTTATGGTTTGGAATTTCTTGGAAACTGTTTGTGCTCTTGTCAAGTGAAAAGGAGTGTTTTTATTGGGGTTGTTATGGAATAATAAGTTAGATTTATTATAAGTCAAGGTATATGTGTCCCAACACCATACAAATAGGCCATAGGTGACGTGCGAGTAAATACAAATAGTATAATCTGACACTCCCTCTCAAGTTGAAGCATAGATATCAATTATGCCCAACTTGTTGCACATATTAGAAAACATTGTCGGTGTTTTACTTAGAATATTAGTCAATTTTTATGACGAATGAGTAAACATAGTACATACCAACTCCTTCACTGATATATGCTTAGTACAATCGTGAAAAACTGGGTTCTGAGCAATGTAAATGGCATATTGAGTATCACAGTGTATGGACATATAACTTCGACTTGAAACTAAATTTTGACAGCAAGTTTTTTAACCACAATGGTTTACACGTAGTATGAATCGAAGCCCGATACTTTGCCTCAACTGATTATCAAAATACTACATTTTGTTTTTTACTTCTCCAAATGACTAGATTACCTTCAACAAACGTAAGGTATTTAGTGGTAGACTTTTATCACTTTTGTTCCTTGCATACCCAACATTAGTGAAGACAGATGCGAACGTGTTCATATATTTTTTTAATAGAATAATCTCTTTTCAGGAGAGTTCTTAATATTTGTCCACCTGCTTAGAGCAGCCTTCCAGTGTATGACTTTTGGTTTATGCATGAATTGACTTAGTAACCCTATAACAAAGGAAATTTCAGGCCTGGTGAATATGAGATAAATAAGTTTGCCGATCATCCTTCTTTACTGCTTGATATTCGTGCAAAATATTATCTTGACTCATACGTCTAGATCTGACTCCATTTGAGTACTAACAGGTTTGCATCTAGCTAAACTGTTATCTTCTAAGAGATTTAGTGCATATTTCCTCTAAGAGAGTAGTCCGTGTTTATGATAAACTATCTAAATTCTAATAAAATATCTCAATCTTTCCATGTATTTAGTTATACAGTGGAAATAGTTTTCGTCTTATTTAGAGCTGCTATGTCACTCCCATTTAGCAGAATGTCATATACATATACAACAAGAAGGATAATACTAAAAGTAGTATGTCAGACCAATACATGATGATCATAATGATAGTGCTGAAAGCCAGTACTAGCAATTACACTAAGAAATTTCTTAAATCAGACCCGAGAACTCTATTTACGTTCATAAATCACTTTTCTTGAGTTTGTAGACTACATTCTTCCACTGAGCAGCATACCCTAGATTTTGCTCCATATTCACCTCATGTAGATTAACATATAAGAAGACATTTTTAACATCCAACTGAAATATCAGTCAATTGAGATTCACGATATGAGAGAAGAGGATGCAAATGGAGTTGAGATTTGCAATACGAGAGAAAGTCTCAAAGTAATTAACACCATGGGTTTGTAAAAAACCCTTCGCAACTAAGCAAGCTTTATAGCGATCCATCGATCCATCTGGCTTGTATTGATAATTGACAATGTATACACGTCGACAACCAATTATAGAAGCTCCATATGGAGCATCAACCAAATCCCATATTCTACAAGAGATGAGTGCATCTTAACATTCACAATCTTCTGTAAAGTGGAGACTAACATAACTTCCTCAAATGACCTGAGTATTGAAACTGACAGAAGAGAAAGACGAGTGAAGACCAGTGAAGTGAGGGTAGGCATGTGAAGTGAGGGCAAATGATCCTTTGCAAGAACCTGAATCATGTCATGTTCCTGATATAGCATCCTTAGAACACTTCGTGAAATCCGAATCTTTATAAGCTAAGTTGTTTTAGGAAATCATATGTGTTCTTACTCAATCGATTTCTAAAACACGTAGGCATCCTTAAAACGCTTAGCTTGAAAGTTTTGAGAGTGATCATATTCTTTCCGAAGTATTGGAAGCATATTGAAGTAAGAGAACACGGACTTCTCTCTGGGACTTGTAAGAAGCTATAAAGTATAGGCACATATATGGGACACATACGATACAATATGGATACGTAGACACAAAAATTTTAAAAGAGTAGGATGCAGGGATACGAAGACATAAATATGCATGTGATGTATATAATGTGTATCTAAACTTGTAATCGTTGAGACATGTTTTTTGAAATAGAAAGAAAAGGTTTTTTTTTTAAAATAATTTAAAACATAGACTCTAGTCAAGTAACTATATTAAAAAAAGAATCCGAATTCAATCCAATAGATCAGTACCTTGAATAAAAGATTTGATGCCTCTATCTTTACAAGACATCTGGGGCCTATTAATTTAATATCTTTTTTGTTAAAAGAAATTTGTCTCTTTAGATAATGTATATTCCTATAGTGCTCAACAAGCGACCTCTATGATTTTTCCCCGCATGTGATCTATATGACTTTTGGAAAGCGGGTATAATTTTGACGTGCGAATTTATAGGTTCTTAAAATATAACACGGTTTCGGTGTGTCCCATATATTCAACAAGTGTCGTTTAAGTGTCGGTATCCGATACATATCCAATATGGACATAACACTTAACTTGAAGTGTTCATGCTTCATAATTTAAGAAGGTTTAGGACCGAATAAAGAAATGGTGGACAAGCTCATTTTTATGTAATTATTGGGACATAAGTGTCTTTAGTGTCTTGCAAAAGATTAACTAAAAAGAACTGGTTTTTAGAATATCCATGTATAGGGATGTAGAAAATAATGCAAATATTAACTCCTGATACACGGACCTTGCCAATCCTGAAACACTGCAGGATATATTTCTTGGGAAGATGTCAAATGACTGATGCACAAGCCTTCCTAATCTTGAAACCACTGCAAGAGAGATTCTATAGAAGTGCTATAGAATCCTGAAACACTGCACGATATATTTCTTGGGAAGATGTCAAATGACTGATGCACAAGCCTTCCTAATCCTGAAACCACTGCAAGAGAGATTCTATAGAAGTGCTATATCTATGTATGCATCTACATGTATGCTCTGTTATATTTAACACAAGTACTTGGTTTATAGGTTGATAAAAGTGATGTAGTGCTTTAGCTGTCACGATCTTGTAGTTTAATAAAAGTGAGCTCTCTGGCAGATGTCTTTTCCTGTGGAAATGCCAACTTTCAAGCAGAAGATTGATATCATCTTGATATCTTTATTGATGTGTTGACAGGGTCCTTTATAACATTACTCCTGAAAGTGGCCATATGTCCTGATCATTCTGAATGGCAAATCCTAAATTGGAAGTATAATGACCCTGGATATTCTGCAGTCATTCATTTGCCCTATATTTTGCGGCAAATATATGGAATTTGAAATGTCCTTGTAGTACTTTGTTCTCATATACTGTTGCCTTTTTATCAATTTGGGAGTTAATTTATGTATAGGGGTTTTCTTGGTCTCAATTTCAGTATTATTTTAAAACTAAAGTTCTCTCATAATTGTACTAGGGCTGAAAATTACAATACATCTGCGATTGAGTTCCTGAGGCGTCTCCCAGGTGTAACAGATTCAAATTACAGAGCATTGGTAGATGGCTGTAAAAACCTGGCCGAGCTTGCACTTCTTCCTGTAGACCGGTTAGCTGAGCTGATGGGAGGGCAGAAAGCAGCAAAAATGCTGAAGGAGTTTCTTGGTGCAAAATGTCCAACCATGTTATAAATGTTGGCAAAGCTCTAGGAGGAAGATTTATCAAGAGATGGGGTACGCTGTTTTCTTCCTACCAAAGCTCAACTCAAGCTTTTCCTTTTTAGTGCTTTCTAAATGGAAAACACATTAGGTCCTGACATGGAGGCGCAATAGTGGGGATTAGTTTCTGCTTTGGGGAATCCAAAAATTTGATGCTTTCGGAATGGTTTCTGCTGGAACTATTGTTGTTCAGGCAGGCCCAGTAGTTAGTATCTTAGCATTTTTTTTTAAATTTAATTTCTGGGATTAATGTATTAATATCTTTTATTGTATGTCGATGCATAGAGGAAAATATTTGGCTTATCATTAGACTGGTCATTGATTTCCCATGAATATGAGGTTCATTAATTGGAGAAAAATATTCGGCTTACAGATACTTTTGCGTGGTTGTGACTCATTCTTGTAAGATCAATTAATGTATCTGATTTTTGATTCAACTTACTATTAGTCTTTGAAACTGTGATAATTTAACATTACAATATTTTCATACCATGCTGCAGTTTGAGTTCAACTTGAATACATATACTTTATGCATTGCAACTTCTTTTCCCTTTAGAAGTAGTGTAGACACCAGTGATGCTGTTTTACTATTATGAACTCTGTGTATTAAGCTTGATTAGTTTGGATAACAGTATATAAATGCAGAGAAAATGGTCTTGATAACCCGGTCTTTTGGCTGTATTTTCTGTTGTCATTCATTTTGTTTCCTATTTGATTGTGAAGTGGATGATTGATCTACAGAGTGCCCCGTTGGAATATTATTAGGTTAGTTTTGCTTAGTGGTATCAGTGTGGTATTAAGCTTGCTTTCTTCTTTTAGCAGGTTAAAGATTTTGTCATTATAGTCTGTAGTTCAGCAGGACTTGCCAAAATGGTAACCATAGTTATAATTATGGGACAAGATCATATGTATAACTATGACGCCCAAGGGAAACTCTAGCAAACAGTTTTGGGATTTGTAGGATTTCTTGAAACTACTACTCCTGTTTGGCTGTTAAAGTCTATGGGATGCCCTGGCTGAACTTTTGAGAAGCTTAAATAAAAATGGAAGAAAACTTTATAATGAAATTGTACTCTTTTTTTTTTTTTATTCTACTAGGATGTGAATACACTGGAAAGAACTTATAAAGCTTGATAGGCAATAATGGTAACAGGAAATGAGTGAGCTGTGAGCGTATACTATTACTATTGGAAACATAACGTCAGGAACTTG
This sequence comes from Dracaena cambodiana, assembly GCA_036321105.1. Classification (NCBI taxonomy): domain Eukaryota; kingdom Viridiplantae; phylum Streptophyta; class Magnoliopsida; order Asparagales; family Asparagaceae; genus Dracaena; species Dracaena cambodiana. Next base: position 42,381,131 of record JAYEPQ010000002.1, on the reverse strand, counting down.
AGATTAATAATAAGATACTGCAGGACCCAGAGTGTCAATGATAAAATTGAAAGTGATACCAATATCTCTAAAAAAATAATATAATAAATTAAATTTGGGATACATCCCCCCCTTCCCCAAGCCCCCCCTGATTATTTCCTGGAAGTTCCTCTCCTTGACTTATTTGTCATATAATTCCATTTATTTTTCTTGAGTATTTCTTTGAATTGATTTTTATTTCAAATTCTAATATAAGCAATCTTAGTGACTTTTTAAATAGAATTGAGGTTGATATAATTTTAGTATTTATCAAGAGCGAATAATCAATTCCTGAGAATGATACTCTTCTCATCAATTTATAACAAAATTACGATACTGTACACTTACAGTTTTGAGTTGATCATCATGCATGTATGTGTATATGCATGTATAGATATAAAATGTTACATTCACTGAAAATAGCTAATTTTGCATTTATTTGATGGAGGGTCAAATCAAAACTAAAAATAAAATTGAAGAAATTATGTGAGTAAACTCTAGGGAATCGAAACCATAATCTAAAAGAATTTTTTTTAAAAGAATTATTAGAAATAGTGGAAATGGAGTACAGTTCATGTAATTTACGTGAATTGGCGACTCATTTTCATTATTTCTATACACACACATACATGCACACATATATGGGAAAAACAGAATAGAGCTGGCAGCGCAGGATTTTTCCTGCACTGCTGCCACGTGGCAGCTTTCATTGGTTGTGCCCACAAAAATTGATCTTTAGTTTGCTGTTCATAATAAAAAACTATGACTGAAATATAACAAAATGGAGGGTTTATTAGCAAATAACCATTTTAATGGATTCTCAGATCTGTTCTCGCGATCCCGGGTCCCACCCCTCTCTGCTCTCATGCAACTTCAGTGTCCACCCTATGGGAACTTCTAAAGGGGCACAACTTTTTTCCTAGTGAGCCCAGATTTCCTAGTGAGCCCAGTTAAAATTTAGAAAGGGATAAAATTTCTTAGCGAGCCCAATTTAATTCCCAAAATACCCTTATCCCATATTCTCTAAAACCATCGCTCCTCACTTCCTCTCCACTCCCAAACCCAAAATCCCTCTCTCCTCTCTTCTCCTTAATCCAACCGCCGCCGCCGGTGCCACGCTCCTCCGCCCGCCGCCGCTGCAGCCACGCTCCCCCGCCCATCGCCGCAGCCACACTCCCCCACCCGCCTCCGCTGCCACACTCCCCCACCCGTCTCTGCCCGCCCCCACACCCTCTGCCCCCCCCCCCCCCTCCTCCACCCCCACCCGGCTCCGCCCGCCCCCACACCCTCCGCCCCTACCCCCTCCGCCCCCACCCGACCCCCCACCCTCCGCCCGCCCCCACACCCTCCACCCCCACCTGCCGTTGCCACACCCCCCTCTTCTCTCTTGGTCTCAGATTTTTGAGCTCTACTGTAAATCTCCTTTAATTTAATTTTAATTTTGTTTTATTTTGTTTATTCTTATTTCTCTGTAACTGCCCTGAAAACTGAAAACTTCTTGTTTGGTTTGATAATAATTTACATTCGAGAAATTCTAAATGAGTACATTTTTTTTGTTAATTTTGTTTTTTAATATTTAGATTATAATTATGAAAAAAGTATAATATTGTAATCGTAGTTGTAAAAAATGCGAAAATTTAGTTATTTTCTAATTATAGATGTTAATATTAAAATTTATTAATTAATTTAGAAGTTTAAAATAAATAGATAAAATATGATATTTGTAGCAAATTATACTTTATTACTACTTATTTGCACATAGAAAATTTATTGTTTTGATAAAAAAGTATCTATAAATGAAATATCTTTGTGTTACATAGATGGATCCGGCAGAATCTTCTCGCGTTCGACCAACGGCCTCGTTAAGGAGGAAGAAAGCAGCATCTCGACCACAAATCCAACGCCCGATACGAGAGAGAGAAATCGAACACCAGATCAATCCACTCCTAATGCACCCGATACGGCAATTATGACTCGAACCAGAAGCAGACGTCAACCCCCGAGAAAGACAAGGAGACAGTGATCATTGTGTGAGTTTTGTATTGATATGGATAATGTATGTAACTTGAAGTGGCCGGTGTAAATTTATTTTTCCAAACATTTCGAGTTCTGATGAATTTATGGTTTTTCTATGTAATGAACTCTCTTGTTCGCTTTTTCTCATTTAATATAAACACTATTTCATTGTATCATAATTGTATCGTTGTTTCATTGTATCGGCGTATCCATGTTTCATTATTTCATTATATCGGTGTATCATGAGTATCAGTGTATTTGTGTATTAGCAGTATCATTATATTTTTTGTATCTGGAGTATCATTGTGTGTCGGTGTATCATTGTATCGCAATAAACGATGTATCAGTGTATCAATGGGTTGGTGTATCAGTGTGTCGGTGTTTAATGGTATGTTTTCTTGCTTCCTTCCCTAAATTTCGATAATCATGTATAAATACTTACTAATAAAAGTCCTTAAACTGGCGTTAATTTCATTAAAACTAATGATAAATCAATTAACGTAGGTTAATAGACTGGATGAGGCAGTGGCCGATGTCAAGATACTGTTCGGACTGACAGTCTGAAGGAACGGGATTCGTTCGGACTGACAGTCCGAACGGATCTCATCCGTTCGGACTGGATTCGTTCGGACTCTCAGTCCGAACGGATGAGATCTGTTCGGACTGACAGTCCGAACGAATCCCATTCGTTCGGACTCTCAGTCCGAACGGATGTGAGCGGGCGGGAAGAAAGGAGGCAGCGGGAGAAGCAGAGGGCAATATAGGTAATTTTTTTTCAGGGTATACTTGTTATATAGTGGAAGTTTTAACTGGGCTCACTAGGAAAAACCTTGTGCCCCTTTAGAAGTTCCCCACCCTATCTAGTGACTCGAGCTTTCTTACGAGCTTTGCGATTAGCTTATCAATGAATAAATTGAAACTAAAGTTTGTGCACTTATTTTTATTTTTGCTACTGATCAGTCCCCTTCTCATTGGATCCCATGGCCCCTCTCACGGCGGCGATGGGGACGATTGATTAGTATCATATATTGTATTTTTTCTCCCATACTATATCTATTTTTATATATAAATAAATGCTACTCGGGTATTTTTAGTGTCTTTTTCAGGTAATTCGATTCATACAAGGAGATGGTATGAAATCAGAGTCGGATTGGGAAATAAATCCCGAAAAAGAGTTTAAAGAGAGCAAAGCTACAATATTAAAATACTTCAGAGAGTCAAAATGCAATACAGTCAAGGAAATCAAGAGAACAAGACACGGGATTCATGCAGGAGAAAAATCAGAAAATAATTCCATAATGGTGCTTCTAAATAGCGGCATTTGCCGCCAATTGGCGGCTCAAAGAGCAGTAAACGTGGTGATTTTTCTTCGAGAGTTTCGATATAATTTTGTAGTTTTTCAATTCTGTTAGAATTAGGGTTTGAGTTCCAAAACCTATATATTGGCCGTATCTTTATATTCTAGGAGGATCATGTAATTTTTGTACTCGTTTTTAAATTAATAAATTAGGATTTTGCTGAATGGGTGACGGCCACAATACCGTGCTCCAGATTAAGCCATTGTTTTCAAGTTTTTATTTGCTTTTTAGATAGAGTTAATTGCTTTCTAATATAGATTTATTTACTTTCTAGTTTACATTTATTTACTTTCTAGATTAGATTTAATTGTTTTCTATGATTAAAAATTTGATTTTGCTTATTAGAATTATGAATAGCTAATTTAGTTTAGTTTTAGGATGTAGATGAAATTAGTTTAATAGATCTAACAGGATTTATCTCATCTTCTTCCAAAAAAAATAAAGTCATGATTTTTCTATAAATAAATAAAATATAGAGTTCGTAAATCATAATTTTTTGATAGATTATGCTTAATTAATATTTTTATAATCTATGGTTAGATGAGATTTGGAATTCAAATTCTTTGTTTATTTCTACAATTATTAACAAGATTTTCCTATAAATAAATTGAATTGAATAAACTTGTAAATCTGATTTCTTTGATATGTTATACTTAAGTTTGGTTTTTTGATAGTTTATGCTTAGATTATGATTTGAAGTTTATTTCTTTGATTTTGTTTATAAGATTTTCTATTTGATATAATTTGTTTTTAAGAAAGGTGTTATATTTGATGATTTATACTTACATATCACTTGATAGGTTAGAACTTAGAACCAATCTTCCCTCAGTTTAGAAATTCTTAGTTAATCCACTAGAACTAAAGAAATAGTAAGAATCGCAAAACACCTGAGATTTTTGTGAGATGACCTGTTAAGCACTACAACCGACACTATATGCTTGCAGTAAATTAGCATATCAACGGCACTATGGGCAAGAAGACGAAATGTTGCCCACAGCAGAAGTCAAGGGCTACATGAAAGGGAAGGGCAGACGGGACAACCCCTCCTGCACCTTCAATGGTGTCTGCCAATGGACGTGGGGGCTGTTGAATTCATTCACCAATTTGAATATTAAATTGAGCCAATTCACTAGTTCAAATTAAATGAATTAAGTGAATGGAAATTGGCTTCAAAAGTTGAGTACATAGCAAAGGCACAAAAGGGAAGATGAAAAGATAGTCCCACATTGGATAGAGGATTGTAAGGATGTGGATTTAAATATGGTAGTTTGTTCCTTTACTTTGCTTATGTAAGAAGAGGAAAACCTTGAGCACCACGGGTGGTACTACGCACCGCGCGCACGCACGTGTGCGAGGGCGAATGGTCGTTTAGGGCGCATTGGGCGCTTTAGAGACGCACTTTGCACTTACCTGCACCCACCCGTCAGTCAAGAGTCGTTGAAGTCCAACGGTTGGCGATCCAACAGTCACCGGTCGCCGTCAACAGTTGCCGTTAAACGGTCACAACTGTTGAAACTGCCAACCGTTGTGACTGTTGAAAGCCTATAAATAGGGTCAGTTGCCGTTAAACGGTCACAACTGTTGAAACTGCCAACCGTTGTGACTGTTGAAAACCTATAAATAGGGTCTGGGTCTAGAGTTTCAATACATACTATTTTTCCTTTTCTGTTTCATTTCTTCTTCTGCAGACAGAAGTTCCTGAATTTTTGTCTACAGAAGACTTCTATTCAATTCCGCTCAATAGTCCAGTCCTGCATTACATCAACCAGAGAGAACCTTTATCAGATTCGCCACAGCAGAGGGATTGCGGCTTCCTTCCCTCTGCAAACCGATCGTTGTATCCTGGGAGATCGACGTCCAAGAAATCCAGAAGCAAACAGTGGAGGACGAATCGATTTTAAGGAGATAGTGTCCAACACTAGTCTCGATCTTCATCCGATCTTCTTCCTGTCATCTTCCAGTCGTCTTCCTGTCTTCCTTCAAGTATCTGAAATAGGTTTTTCATAATCCAGTATCTTCTTTATTCAGTTTTGGTTAAATAAATTAGTTAAAGAACAATAGTTTAATTGTTTCTGTAAACAGTTTAATTCTGGAAACAGTGTTAGGAAATAATAACAGTAATAAAAACAATTTAATTATTCTGTTTAACGCTGAAACCTGTAACAGAATAATTTTGTGCATGATTACAGTATAAAATTTGTATAGTAATTCTGTTAACAAAACAAGTCTGCCCTCTTATGTTAATTTAAAGTATATCTGTATGCTTCAATCTGCAACTAGAGCATTTAGTAACCTTCATAGTCCAACAGGGGCTACATGAAAGGGCAGACGGGACAACCCCTCCTGCACCTTCAATGGTGTCTGCCAATGGACGTGGGGAATGTGGGTGGCAGAGATTTGCGAGCCCAACCGTGGGGCACGCCTCTGGCTCGAGACCTTTGGCACTGCAGTTGAGGCTCCTGAAGCCTATGACAAGGCTGCACTCGCCCTCTACGGCTGTTGCGCTCCAACCTCTCCAACAATGGTGGCTGTTGCAGCGGCAGTAACAAGAAGCCGGATTAGCAGACGGTGGTCCCAAGCGAGCCTCCGTTTCCGTCAACCTCCCCAGAGATTGGGGGTCTGTCCACGTTGGATGATTATGTGATGAGCCTGCCGAGGGCTGAGGATTTTGGTCTGCAGGCATTTCGGAAGATCCCGCTTATCGCCTTCGAATACGATGACCCAGAGCTGAACGACTTTGAGGCGCTGCAGTGGTCATGGGGCTTTTACGCTGCTGCTAGCTAACCTGAGAATGCATTGAATTGATTATTTGCAAATAAACCTTCCATTTTGTTATATTTCAGTCATAGTTTTATATTTCTGAACAACAAACTAAAGCTCAATTTTTATGGCCCTGACCAATGAAAGGCTGCCATGTGGCAGCAGTGCAGGAAAAACTCTATGCTGCCAACTCTCTTCCAGTTTTCCATACATATACATATATATACATATACATATATATATATATATATATATATATATATATATATATATATATATATATATATATGCATGTGTGTGTGCATGTATGTATATGTATGTATGTATGAATATATGTGTGTGCGCGCTCATGCGCACACACACACATATATAATGGTGTACCTAAGGCGATATCATTGGGAGTTGTCTTTAGATGTACCTTAAATCTCAATATAGAGATTGTATGTGAACAATCTTAGCCATTGATTGTAATTTCCACACTCTAAGTAGATGACAAATAAAAATTAATGCGATTTAGACACTTGTTTATCATCAACTAAGAAGCTGTATTTGTTTTATTGTTGAAAAACCGTTCATTTTGTATATATCCAATATGCGATCAAAATGTACCTAAAATGCATTATTTTTTTAATACCATCATTTTATAACGTGGAGATCACAATTAACAGTTTGGATCTTTTATAAACACTATTTATTTTGAGATTTAGAGTGTTTCTATAGGCAACTCCGGTATAGTGTCACCTTAGTTACATTTTTTTCACACACACACACATATATTGTTAGATTAGAATACTATTTTGTAGTTGGATTTAGTACCACATCGTCTATTGAGTGGTTTATGTAGAATTGAGAGATCTATAAATATATATAATCCTCTAACTTATGAATAAAGAGATTTAGTTTTGGTTTTATTTAGTTTTTAACATGGTATCAGAGCAGATTTGAGATATAGATCTCAACCGTGCGATTCAATTAGCTATCAATCTCAACCATCCACTCAAAAAATCCTAACTTATCTGTGACGGCTTACCAGTGGTGGACGAGAATTCTGTGAATGTGATTACTGTAGCAAAAAAAAAAATCACACATTTACATACTATTGGGAGAAGTATGGAAAATCAGATTGGGAAAAAGCCGCTGCTTCTTTACCTTCAACAAGATACTATATCGACAATGAATTCTGCTAGTACTTTGGTATCTTCAATGATGGTTTAAATTCCATAAAGTGAACTTGACATACTTCTCCGACTTCAATACACCGTGGCCAGTCCGCATACTACTCATGCATCCTTGTTAGGTACTGATACTAATATTACTTTCTCTAACCAACCATGGGTTATAGACTCTGGAGCTTCTTCGCATATGTAAGGTATTAGAAGTAAGTTTGTCTTCCTACATTTCTCAGATAAATATTCCTTTGTCCATATTACTGATGGCTCATCTTCTTCAGTTATTGGTGATGAAAAAGTTCACGCTACTAATTCATTAACCCTAAATAATGTTTTGTTTATTCCTAATTTTTTTGTTAGTTTAGTTTGTTGTCTATTAGTCAAATCACCAAAACTAACAATTATCCTGTAACATTCTTTCCTACTTACTGTGTTTTTCAGGACCTCCAGATTGGGATGAGAATTGGTATGGGGTGTGAGCAAAGGGGAATATATTATCTCGATGAGATATCACCTACAGGATTTGTTGCTTCCTCTGATTCCCTTTTACAGTGGCATCAACGTTTTGAACATCCTTCTCTCCAAAATCTTTGTCTAGTTGTACCTACTGTGGCTGACATATTTACTTTATATTATGAGTCTTGTGAACTGGGTAAGCGTCATCACATCTCATATCTAAGTCGACTCAATCCATATAGTAGGTTTCTATTTGAGTTAGTCCATTTTGATATTTGAAGTCCATGTCGTTTTTCCTCTTTTAAGAGCTTTATATATTTTCGTATATTTGTGGATAATTTTTCTCGCATGACATATATGGATTTGTTAAGCGAAAGGTCTGCTATCTCTAGTATAATTGAACTATTTTATAAAGAAATAAAAAAAATAATTTTCTACATCTATTCTTATTTTGCGCACTGATAATATTATAGAGTATATAAAAACTGATATTCCCTTATTTTGTACTAATAATGAAATTATTCATCAAATTTCTTATTCTCACACATCCCAACAAAATGGTGTTGCTGAAAGAAAGTATAGACATATTCTTGATGTTGCTCGGATATTAATGATTCATATGTATTTTTCCAGATATTTATGGTCTGATGCCGTTCTGTGTACTCATCATTTAATAAATAGAATGCCATCATCTGTCTTGCATTGTAAAATTTCTTTTTCCTGTCTTTATCCTGATACACACATATTTTCTCTTATACCCCGAGTATTTGGTTGTACGTATTTTGTTCAAGATTTGTCTCCTAGTTTGGACAAGTTATCTCCTCATGCTATCAAGTGTGTATTTGTTGGATACTGTAGGACACAAAAACATTATAAGTGTTAATGATCCAATATCTAGAAATTATTTATCTCTACTGATGTTACTTTTTTTGAATCTGTTCCCTACTTCATTTCCACATCAAAATACCAATTAGATACTTCTCTTCCTTTACCCCTATCTGTCTCTATTACTGAGGTTGAACAACTATCGGTGCCTCATAAAGGGGATGAGCAGGTGACTCACAAAAAACCACTATTAATTTTTTCACGTCATCAGAAAGTACCTCCTCCCAGCTCATTACTTGTTGCTCCGACATCTCCAGCTGCAGGTCCCCAACAACCACAGTATTTTTTGCTTCTGTATTTAATATTTCCATTGCTTTTTAGAAGGGTAAGCACTCTATTACTGCCCATCTTATTTCTCAATTTGTTTCCTATAATCGCCTTCACCCAATATTCCTCCAGTTTGTCCTTTCTCTTTCTTCAGTCCCTATACTTAGGTCATTTCAGAAAGCAGTGTTAGTTTATGCCTGACAGTTGCTTATGGATGAGGAGATGTAAGTCTTTGTCTCTCGTAGAATCGGGATTTGGTTCCGTCTCTGCCTGATGCCTGTATTGTTAGTTGTTGCTGAGTTTACTCTGACAAATATAAGCCGGACAGTTCTATTGATCGTTATAAAGACCATCTTGTTGCAAAAAACTTTTTCCAAACTTATGGTGTTGATTACTTTGACATTTTCTCTCCTGCAGATTATTTTGACATTTTCTCTCCTGTAGCATGTCTGAACTCTATTCGCATTCTCTTCTCCCTTACTGTGAATCTTAATTGGCCATTATTTCAATTAGATGCTAAAAATGCTTTCTTATATGGTGATCTGCAATAAGAGGTGTATATGGAATAACCTTTAGGGTATATTGTTCAGGAGAAGAATGTAGTCTTTAAACTCAAAAAAATAATTTATGGTTTTAAACAGAGTTCTCGAATCTGGTTTGAGAAGTTTCCCACTATAATTGCTGGTATTGGATTTTAGCGTTGCCATTATGATCATTCTATTTTTGTCCGGCATACTCATTCTGGTATTGCTCTTCTTTCTGTGCATGTAGATGATATTCTACTAACTGGGAGTGATACAACAGGTTTGACTGAGACAAAAGATTATCTCAGGCAATATTTTGTAATTAAAGACATGGAGAAGCCGAGATATTTTCTTGGAATTGAGGCAGTTTATCTTAAACATGGGTTACTTCTCTCTCAAAAAAATACACGCTAGATCTCATAAAAGAGACCGGTCGCCTTAAGTATAAACCTGCTAATACTCCAATGGAGTCAGATTTAGATATATGGAGTGAAAACAGTGTATGAGGATGTCAAGCAGTATAGAAGAATGCTTGACAAACTTATCTATCTCACAGTTACTAGACCTGATATTTTTTTTATTGTTGGGCTGCTGAGTCGTTCATGTATAAATCAAGTGATATATACTGGAAAGCTGTTATGATAGTTTTAGCATATATTAAGAGCTCTCCTAGAAAATGATTACTTTATAAAAAATATGGATATGTTAAAATTTCTGTATTTTCAGATGATGGATATGCAGGAGATAAAGGAGATAAAAAGTCGACCACTGGATATCTTTTATTTATTCGAGATAATCTAGTCACATGGAGAAATAAAAAATATGATATAGTGTTTAGATTTTCAGCTGAGGCAAATTATCGGGTCATGGCACATACTACGTGCAAATTGTTATGGTTAAAGAATTTGCTGACTGAATTTTAGTTCAACCCAAAACATCCTATGCTTATGTACTGTGATAATTAGTCAGCCATCTATATTGCTCAAAATTCAGTATTTTATGATCGTACTAAGTATATAGAGGTAGATTGTCATCTGGTTCGAAATAATTTGGTGAACAAAATAATATGTACTCCGTTTACTCCTTTGTCAGAGCAATTGACCGATATTCTAACTAAACCTGCATCATCAACTGTATTTTCTAATTTATGTAACGAGTTAGTATGATTGATATTTATATCCTAATTTGAGGGAGAGTGTTAAATTAGAATACTATTTTGTATTTGGATTTACTTTGAATTTAGTACCACATTGCCTATTGAGTGGTTTATATGGAGTTGAGAGGTCTATAAATATATATAATCCTCTAACTTATGAATATAGAGATTGAGTTTTGGTTCTTTACTTTTTAACACACACACATATATATATGAGAAAAATAGAAATGAGCCGCCACCTCATATAAGTTATCTAAGTTGCAGTCATTTCCTCTATCTCTAATAATTTTTTAAAATATTTTCTTTTGCATTATGATCTCAACCATCGTGGTTCACTCATACCCAATTTTCTGAATTTTAGTGTTGATTTAGTTTTCCATCAAATTGATATAAAATTAATGGTTTTTTTTTTTTTTTTTTTTTTTTGTGAATACAACATTTTGTATCCACTTGATAAGAAAATAAATGGTCTTCAAAAACCGTGAAATTTGATCCTAAAGTAATTAAAGAGGTAGAGATTATGATACAAAAAAGAATTTGAAAAAAGTGAGGTTATTACTTTTTTGCATCTGTGTCTCTCTATGTGTGTATGTGTGTGTGTGAATATATATATATATATATATATATATATATATATATATATATATATATATATATATATATATATATATATATATATATATATATATATATATATATATATATATATATATATATATATATATATATATATATATATATATATATATATATATATATATATATATATATATATTATAATTATTACATGTGGCGCTACTCAAAGGGCGATTAAGAGAGTTCTTTTATTTGTAATCTTAAGTGACGCCACGTGTTATAATTGTATTGGGCCACCTAAGCGATGGTGAAGGAACTCTTTTGCTGCCGGTGAATTTCCCGATCTCTCTCTCTCTCTCTATATATATATATATATATATTTGCAACTAAAATTGTTCCTATTTGCAACTAAAATTCAGAAGCTATGCAAAATTCATGATCTTTGCTATAGTTTTGCGGCTTATCAAATAAGGAAAAACATATGGATCTCAGTCTGAAATGAAATCCCGTTTTCATTTTCATTTTCCTACTTTGCAGCATTACCAAATAGCCAATAAACTAATAAAATCCACATATACGAAATGCAATACAGGCCCTTATGAACCAATGTTTAAAATAACGATAACGGTAACGTAACGTTTTGTCTTTGTTAGGTTATATAGCATATAACGTAACGCATAACATAGGTTACGCGATTTCTATTTATTTAATTAAAAATAAATATAAAACTATATAAAATAAATTTTATAAATTAAAAATTGAATTAAAATTTTTTAAAAAAATATAAAATAATTATATCCCAATATTTATTCTAAATTTCTAACAAGTTTCACAGTAATTCTCACATTTATCTTCCTATACTAAATTTTATTCACACCCATAATTTTAGTCATCATCTACATAAAAAACAAGATTTCAAATTTATTTTTAATTATTATTAATATTATAATTTATATTTTGTAATGCTCAATTTATGTTATTTTTAATTATTTATTTTAGATCAGCTAAAAATTCGATTTAATCTGCAAGTAAGAAATTTCAGTAATTGAAAAGGATTTATAATAAAAAAAAATTCAGTAATTAGAAAGAAATTATAATAAGTAAATAAGGATGTAGAAACTAATAATGCCACAAGCAATCAAATAAGCAAGCAATAAGCCGGCAAATGAAAAAAATTAGAGCAATTCGCTAACAATCAAAATAAATAATCGAAATCAATATAAAAACTATTTAGAAATTATTGTAAATAATGTAACACAACGTAATTTAACGTAACAAAACGTAAAATAACATAAAAAAACGCACTGTTACGGTGCATTGAGTTATTTTTGATTGTTAAGTAACGTTGGTTTTCTGTTAGGTTTAATAACGCAACATAACGGGTTTCATAACGCGTTATTTTCAACATTGTTATGAACTTCAAAGGCAAGCATGGTATCTTTTTCTCATTGAGATAACATGATTTTCCAAGCATTCATCATGAATTGAGAATGCTTGCATGACTTTAAGTACTTTTTTCTTTTCCTTTTTTTAAGGGACTCTCGTGACTCAGAATTCTGATTTGTACTTAAAAATCAAATTTTATTAAGTGCATCCTGTTTTTGCTATTATCTTCCTTCTCTATATAGACTTTGTACTAGAGACATTTTTCCTATGGAGGTTTGCTCCTAATTAAATGTATGGCTTTTAATATTTTGTTTCATTATGTATAATGCTGTTCTAATAAAGTAAGATGATATTTACCATCAAGTGTGATAATAAGATTTATTGTCAAATAAACCCAACAGAAAATTGGATTTGTGGTGCAATGGCAGCACGTCTGACTCCAGATCAGAAGGTTGCGTAAGGACATTGAGCTCTCCATTGAGAAGTTGGAGGATACTGAAGGAGATCGAGGCCACGGCCGATGATTTCTTTGTTGTTATTAATGTTGTTTTTTTTTTTTTTTTCCCCTCATCGTTTGATTTGCTACTTTCTGTGTTTCTGAAATCCTAGCTGCGAAAGAGGAGGTGGATTCTCATTCCAGTTTCATTGGGTTCTGTGGTCCTTGTTCCATCAGAACTTTTAGTCGAAGCTAAGAACACTGGTTTTTGTATGTATATTAACTCTAGTGTCTAGCTAGAGTTTTAAATTATGGAGTTTGAAGGGATTAAAACCAATTAAAATTAGAGTTTACTAACTTCATTTTATGTTGCAAAAATTGATTATTTTTTTTAGAACTAAATGAAACCACAGTTTTCGTAAGTGAAGCTTGTTTGACAGATTAGTCTTCTAAAAATGTTTGGTGACTTGAAATGTTGTAATTGTGGCCAAAATACTGGAAATTGATAATTTATGTGCTGTTATTGTGTATGTCTAGACTACGCAACAGGGGGTCATGTGATGGAGCTTAGTCTAGTCAGCAATGGACTGAAATTGGGACACATTCTATTGTGTTGGTTATATACTGATATTTTTCGTATGCAAAGGTACATGTGGGGAGAGATTACAAATTCATGTTGATGGATATATATGGAGTGTCAAAAATTTAAGAGGGAAGTAGCCCTGGTAATGGACGGAGGTAGTTTGTAACGGATATACGTAATCAAGAAACAATCGAGGTTGAAGTTGTGCCAATTTTCTCAATTTGTTGGGAGATGTTAAAATAGTCTTAGGCTTTTGATTTTGACGAACATACTGATGGAGTTTGGGAGAGAGAGTGGAGGAATTAGTTGCTTAAAAAATGGATTAGAAACATATTGCTCAATTATATTTTCCTGGTTATTCATTACACTGATGGTTTCAAACTTCATATATAAATACTCATATTGGGGCACTATCTAATTTCTTTTTTTGTGTTTTCAACAGTAAACTACAAGATTGCCTTTTGATGTTTACTCTTCCTTTTGTTTCTCTTGTAGGCCACTTCTGCCTATTCTATCACGCTTCATGTTGGGCTTCTTTTGCCTATTGTTCTTCTACTCCTAACAGTACTTTCCCTTCCTTGGCAGTAGCTAGTACGTTAAGTATCCCGTCTGGGGGGTACGTTCGCAAGAATGAACTCAAAGGAATTGACTTATATAGAAATACTTGCAGTCTTGTACAACAAATTTACCTAACCAGTCCATCATGCTAACTGCTAGTTTCACATTCATCTACTATATATATCATGCTTCATGCATGAGCTTCTTTTGCCTGCTCTCCTAGTTCTAATGCTACTTTCCCTTCCTCTCTTACATAGAAATACCTGCACAACTAATTTATCTAACCAGCTTATCATACTAACTAGTTTCACATTCATCTACCATTGCCCTCCCATGAGTTAATCATTTGGTTAGTGTAGTGCTGGTGAACTTATTGCATGATTGAACAATTATTCCATGATTACCTGTGTGGAATATTAGCTTATCTTTTGTTGTCGAATTGTTGTTGGGAGCCCTTGTTATTATACTATGACCATATCAAAATTTAATTTTGTAGACAATAACATCTAGGGTTCTGTTCACTGCAAATCTATATCAATATAATAAATAAATTAGCAAATATCGAGAATTAGTAATTAAATAATTTATATTGATTATAAATTAATAATATATCTTTTTTGATGATTTGCTTAAATATTTTTATCGATTAAAATAAATATTTTGAATTTTGATATTCTCTATTGTTAAATTACTATATATTTGTTCGGAACTTATATCCCATATTTAACTCAAAATGTTCTTTTGAATGAGCTTGAAATCCTTTATATTCCAAGTTAGCGTATCATAACGTATTGTATGTCTTAATATATGTATTACATATTGGAGGATACGCTTATTGTATCGTAAGATACGTAACCCAGTAGTATTGTTGATAAGATACGTATCAATTTTCTTGCGTATCGTATCGTAGGATACATACTGTATAAGTAGGTTACAATTATGAAATATCGTATCGGCTAAGGATATTTTCACGAGGCATAGGTCAATAATACCAATATCGCGCCCACTATTAAGCATGGCCATGCAGTATTACTTTGGCTATATACTACTAATTGCTTGCGCATAGATTGGTGTTTTAAGAATTAGGACACACATGAGAATCAGATTCAAGTATTACCCAAGAAAGAATTCAGAAAGGATGTCCATATCCAAAACATGGTATGATAATGGCGGTAGCTTGAAGCTTGCATGCTCATCGCCTAGATGCTTGCTTGAACATGTACTGCCAGACTGTGCACCTGCCTGGTGGACATGCTAAAATGGTATGGCCATGGTAATAGCCTGGAGCTTGCTCTACCTAGACACAGGCTGGGACGACACGCATGCAGACACTGGCTTTTTAGGCACCTGCCTGGTGGACTTGCTGAAGTACAATGTCAACCTAATGAATGCCCAAAACATATAATTTGTTCTTTCTACTTCTAAGAACCATCTCTTATTTAGTTGAGATACAGTTGTGTGTTTTATATGTTGTATATGCAAGTTTGTGTGTGCATGCTTGTCCTACTTGTGACGAATAAAATTGTTCATATTAGCACTATGTCATAACTGTATGCAGCGTTTTGTGTCCATGCTTCTGTTGTGGTCAGTGGTCGACTCCGTGAACATTTTATGCAAGTAGGTTATGTAGATCCCAACAATTTGACAATATCAGATTTAGAGCTAACTTAACGAATAGCTTCTATTTTCTGTGACTTTTACGAGAAGTAGTGTAAACTCAAAATCAAATCTTACTTATTTGACTTAATCATCAAATTGTTCTTATTTGACTTAAAATAAGAAGTGAGCCTGACTCAGCCCATTTGCGAGGGAATTTCTAGATGGGCACATCTTTTTTCTTAGTGAGCCCACTTAAAATCTTTCCTTCATTTACCACTTTGCCATCAAAATTTATGGTCAAAACTGTCCCTCCTTCACCTCCTCCTTCACCCTCCCAGCGCCAGCTTGTTTTCCCGCACGAAAGACAGAGAAAAGGCAGGGAAAAAAAATCCGATTCTAGAGTCCAAACCCCATTCATCTTTAATACTTACTCCTTTTAGTAAATACTCACGGAAATTAAAGTTTATATTTGGCTTAAACTGGTTCTTTCATCATGAAACCCTAAAAAAGAGCAAATTTTTTTTTCTTTTGTGGGTCTACGGGAAGAAAATGGAGATGCACAACTTGATAATAGTTCTATTCGATAATCAAAGGTTTTTGGATGTATAAATCCATCATCCTCTTTTAATTTCTACATTTTTTTAATTTTAAAAAATAGATTTAATTAGCATAGAGATGTGTTAGGAAGAATAACTTTGATTTTGCAGCTGTCCATCTTCTCATTCTATTTTGCGTATTTGGAGTAAGAGCACGCGGCCGAGATGCAAGGGCTTAGGAGAGAGCGCGCAGTCGGAATGCAAGGGCTTGGGAGAGATGGGTTGGAGTTGATGTGCTCACTTTCTTAAGTGAGAGGAGTTGGGAGAGAGAGAGAGAGGAGTTGGGTTCTCTTTATTAAGAATGTGGTGGAGAGGAGGAGATGGGATGGTAGTTTGAGAATATTGATATGCTCACTAAGAAAAATCATTTCTTTTCCAAAAAAAGAGTGTGCTCAATAGGAAAAGTGGGCTCACTAGGGAAAATGGTGTGCCCCTCTTGAAACTCCCATCTGCGATGTTCTTCATGATATTCTTATGATTGAGATGATGTACAAGTTTGATGGAGACAAGCATCCTAATAAAATGGTCCTGTAAATAATAACAACGACAACAAACTCCATCCCAAATCTTTGAATACTTGACTCCTTTTTCTTCAGTTAGCTGACTCGGCTTGAATGACCATGCCTAGCTTATACTATGCTGTATTCATTTTAGCAGTCCATAAAATTATGAAACCTTGATTCTTTTCTTAGCATCTTAAAACACACATCTTTATTTCTAGAGCCTTTTATTCATTCCCATAATGTAGAACTGTACCAATGTTTAAAATAGCGAGAACAGTAACATAACGTTTTGCTTCTGTTAGGCTATGTCGCATATAGCGCGACGCATAACGCATAACGTAGGTTATGCAATTTCCTATTTATTTGATAAAAATAAATATAAAACTATATGAAATAATTTTTATTAATTAAAAAAATTAAAATTTCTTAAAAGGAGAATATACAACCATTTTGTAATACATAATCTATTATAATTTTATACTAAATTTTATAATAATTTTCATATTTATCTTCGTAAATTATATTAAATCTGCAACTATAATTCCAATCATCATCTAAACAAGAAAATAATATTCTAATTTTTTATTTCAATTCTGTTATTATCATTGTTGTAATATATATATTTTGTAATGTTCAATTTATCTTATTTATAATTGTTGATTTCAGTTCATTAAAAATTTAATAGAATCATTAAGTAAGATATTTCAGTAAGAGAGGAATTATAATAAGTGAATAAGGAAATAATCACAAATTAATAAGTTAACAATTCCACAAGAAATCAAATAAGCCAATAACTAATCAAGTATGAAAATTTAAGCAATTCGCTAATAATAAAAAAAATAATCAACAACAATATAGAAATTACTAAAAACATAATTGTAAATAACGTAATTTAACGTAACGATACATAATATATCGTTATATAACGTGGTGCACTGAGTTATTTTCAATTGTTATGTAGCACTGAGATT
Source organism: Dracaena cambodiana (assembly GCA_036321105.1). Classification (NCBI taxonomy): domain Eukaryota; kingdom Viridiplantae; phylum Streptophyta; class Magnoliopsida; order Asparagales; family Asparagaceae; genus Dracaena; species Dracaena cambodiana. Next base: position 42,363,314 of record JAYEPQ010000002.1, on the reverse strand, counting down.
TTTCTAGGTTTCATAACATAATATAACAAGTTTCATAACGCGTTATTTTTAACATTGAACTGAACATATCAATACTATAAAAGCGCGCTGTGTCCAAAAACTGGTCTACTGTCGAATCAGAACACGTATTATTTATCCAGCTACTAACGTAATGAATATATGGTGGCCCCATGCTGCCACTATCACCTCAATCTTGAATTGGATGTCATCTTCCCTGTGTGGCTCCTGATCACAAATCTGACCCATGAACTATTTTGCTTGCTATCTGCCAATAAAAAAAACAAAAAGAAAAGAGGAGGGAAAAATAGAAGCACACAGCAACCCTTGCTGCTTCCCAAGTTCATAAATTTTCATTTATGAACTAGGTTAAGCTGAATCCTGACAATGTTGAAGCTTGTAATGATTTAGTTCTGAATTCCTTAGGAATTTGAATTTCACTGTGAAAGTGTTTATTCTTGCTTGCATGTGTACTTGTGTATGCATGTGTCTCTATGGATTTAGGGATGATAATGAATGCGTCTATGGTTAATTTTTAACTCATTCTATATAAAATTTTGAATTAAAAATAAATTTTTTTATTTTTCTAATTAAAAATTTTATTTAGAAATGGCCAAAAATTGGCCCCACGTCTATTACCATCCCTTGAATTATACACTTGAATTCCTTAACAAGTGGCATCTACAGGGTGCTAACATGTGCTAGACGTCTTCCGGAGCAGTGCCTTTCTATTTATAGGGATAGAAGGGGATAGCACTTCAATAAGAATAATCCAATGACGCTTATTTATGGATCCTGTTTTTCCGACTGAGAAATCATGAGAGTTTTAATATCTCCCACACCATTTATTGAGCTACATATTTACACATGACGGAAGCGAAATTATAGTTCGTACCAGGAGTTTTTGAATTAATTGAGGAGTTTGGATTTCTCATCCAGACGAATCACACGCCCACTTTCTCATGAATCACTCATGAGAAAGATTTTTGGGAAGAGACAAATAACATGCTCTCCATTTTCATTAATCATGTCTCTCTATCTAAAATCAAAGTTACAAGAAATATTTATAGCAAACTAAAAGATAAAAACAAATCTCTAAAAAACCAAAATCTAACTAAACTCCTAATCTAATCAAATTAAATCTAACTAAATCCAATCTTATCTCTATCAATTCTCTCCGTTTGAAAATATTTACCACCTGGTGAATGACGGCAAGAAGAAAGTCATACATGACGGACGAAGGTGAGCAAGCTACTCACTATCCGGTAAACTTTTCCACCAAACCAAATACATGTAAATCGGACATTTTCGAAAACAATTTGATGCATGATGGAAATGAAATTAGGATTTGTATTCAGAAAGAAACTAGGGTTTTAGTATTAATTGAGGGGTTTGGATCTTACATTCAAGCAAATCACATGCCTACTCTCTCTCGAATTACTCATGGGAAAGATTTTTGGAAAGAGTCAAATCACATGCTCTCCATTTTCATTAATCATTTCTCTATCTAAAATCTAAGTTACAAAAATATTTATAACAAACTAAAAAATAAAAACAAATCTCTAAAAATCCAAATCCAACTAAATTCTTAATCTAATCTAATCAAATTTAACTAAATCCAATCTTATCTCTATCAATTCTCCCCCATTTGAAATTATTTACCACCTCAAGAAGAAAGTCAAGCATGACGGACGAAAGTGAGCAAGCTACTCGCTATCCGGTAAATTTTTCCACCAAACCAAACATATGTAAATCGGACATTTTCTAAACCAATTTGATGCAGGACGGAAACGAAATTAAGGTTTGTATTCGGAAAGAAACTAGGGTTTTTGAATTAATTGAGGGGTTTGAGCGAATCAGACGCTCACTTTCTCACGAATCACTCATAAGAATGATTTTTAGGAAGAGTTAAATCACATGCTCTCTATTTTCATTAATCAACTCTCTCTATCTAAAATCAAAGTTATAATAAATATTTATAGCAAACTAAAAGATAAAAATAAATCTCTAAAAATCTAAAATCTAACTAAATTCCTAATCTAATCAAATCAAATCTAACTAAATCCAATCTTATCTCTATCAATTCTCCCCCGTTTGAAAATATTTACCACTTAGTGAATGGCGGCAAGAAGAAAGTCATATATGACGGACGAATGTGAGCAAGCTACTCGCTATCCGGTAAACTTTTCCACCAAACCAAATATAAGTAAATCGAACATTTTTTAAACCAATTTGACGCAGGACGGAAACGAAATTAGGATTTATTCGAAAAGAAATTAGGGTTTTTGAATTAATTGAGGGGTTTGGATCTCACATTCAGGCGAATCACACGTCCACTCTCTCACGAATCACTCATGGAATGATATTTGGGAAAAGACAAATCACATACTCTCCATTTTCATTAATGATCTCTCTCTATCTGAAATCGAAGTTACAAGAAATATTTATAACAAACTAAAAGATAAAAATAAATCTCTAAAAATCTAAAATCCAACTAAATTTCTAATCTAATCAAATCAAATCCAACTAAATCTAATTTTATTTCTATTAACTCTCCCCCATTTGAAAATATTTACCACCTGGTGAATGGCGGAAAGAAGAAAGTCAAGCATGATGGACGAAGGCGAGTAAGCTACTCACTATCATGTAAAGTTTTCCACCAAACCAAATATATGTAAATTGGACATTTCCGAAACCAATTTGACGCAAGACTGAAACGAAATTAGGATTTGTATTGGGAAAGAAACTAGGATTTTAGAATTAAATGAGGGGTTTGAATTTTACATCTAAGTGAATCACACGCTCACTCTCTCACGAATCACTTATGTGAAAATTTTTTGGGGAGAGGCCAATCACATGTTCTTAATTTTCATCAGTCATCTCTCTCTATTTAAAATCAAAGTTACAAAAAATTTTTATAACAAATTACAAGATAAAAGCAAATCTCTAAAAATCGAATATCCAATAAAATTCCTAATATATCCAATCAAATCCCACTAAATCCAATTTTATCTCTATCAATTCTCCCCTGTTTGGAAATATTTACCAACTGGTGAATGACGGCAAGAATAAAGTCAAGCATGATGGACGAAGGTGAGCAAGCTACACGCTATCCGGTTAACTTTTCCACCAAATCAATTATATGTTAATCAGACATTTCCGGAACCAATTCGACGCAGGACGGACATAAAATTAGGGTTTGTAAGAAACTAGGGTTTTCGGATTAACTGAGGGGTTTGAATTTTACATTCAGGCAAATCAGGCGCCTACTCTCTCACGAATCACTCATAAAAAATATTTTTGGAAAGAGACAAATCTCATGCTCAAAATTTTCATTATTCATCTCTCTATCTAAATCTAATCTTATCTCTGTCACATATCAACCTTCATCGCATTTTTTTTGCTATTCATGCTGTCATCTATTACGTTTGATCTCTGTAAACTTAAATGACTGCTTTCAGAATTTTCAGAAGGCAAGTTAAATCTATATTGGAAGAAGAAAATATATCATAAATGTTAGTGAGTACGGTCAGTATTAGGGTGTTGTACATGGGAAAAGAGAAAGCAGTGGTTCCTCTGGTTCGTAACTTTGTCTACTAAGTATTTCAGAGGCATGCCAAATTTAACAGTTTACTACAACGTAGGTTTGGAGTTTTACAAGTTATATATGTGCGCTGTTTCATTTTTGATTTGCTACAAAAAATATCTCTACTAATGAGCATTGTCTTCTCTTTATTTCTGATTTCCAGTAAACACTAATTCTATGTGCATGTCGATAATTACTCGAAATGTCAGCCTCTGATGTTGATATCAATTTTTTTTTTTCTTTAGCTCCAGGAGAAGTCCAACAGCTTTTCTAGTCTTGTGGGACTGTGAACAGAGTGACAATTCTTTCAGACAGGTTTGATCAAACCAAAGGATTTGCGTATGTGGAGTTCGTTGAAGTTGATGTTGTTCCGAATGCTCTCCTTCTGAATGAATCAGAGTTGCATGGTCGTCAGCTGAAGGTCCTTAATTTTTTCAATTCATCGACATAATGAGTTAGTGATCCTGGAGGAAGAACTTGAATTTGCTATTGGTGGTGAAACACGTGTCAGCTAAAAGAACCAATATTCCTGGAATGAAGCAGTACAAGGGCATGGTGGTCGTTTCAATCTCAAGTAGCTTATATGCCATCACGTTACGGCTTTGGGTAACCATAATTTCTGTGTACTTTGAGGCTTAGTCAAATAGAGAACATTGCTCGATGTTTGTAGATTGGAATATATGATCAGCTGATACTCTTAGAACTATTATAATGTGGCATAATTCAAACAGTGAATAGATAGTATCTCATAGGATAACTGTCTCACGTATAAAGATACAATTACAGTTGAGTGTAAAGGTCGTCTTTTTTTTTTTTGCTACAGTTTGAGACTTAGTGTGTTAAATATAAATAATTATACTTTTAACTAAGTTTTAAAATATCTGAATCAGTGTTAGCATAGTCTACAACATCAAAATCGGTAATGTCAGGTATATTATTATTAGAATATCACACTAATTTAGATTATCTTCTTAAATTAGTATATTTGACAAATTCTCTAATTTATTAGCATATTTCAAGATATCTTTTTAAATTAGTATATTTATCAAATATCTCCAATTATGTTGATTATGCTGATTTAGGATTATATGCAATTATGATCAAATTATATATTATCTTATTTTTACTTTTTATCTTCGTCTTCTTCATATATAAAAAGATGTCCACTGTAACATTTTATATATACATTATAATACAAAGATATTATTCTCTCTAAGTTCTAATTGTAGCGTTTCATAGACACTTCAGAGTACAAAACTATTCTTCTCTCTCAGTTTATAGTTTTGTCATGGTATCAGAGTCAGGTTGAGATGTGATGGCACTTGCATTGCTCATTGGTGTCGGCGTTACCTCTGCCACAAGCACAGCCCTTACTCTACCCCCGCATGCCAACTTTATTGCATCGCCGTTATCGACTACACCTCCTAAGTCTATGGTGGGTCTTACTCCGCCGTTACTGTCATCTTCAAGCATCACCTTTACCGTCTCTGTCTCGTGCTTCGATGACACCATCTGCTGCTTCATAAATCTAGTGTGTCGTTTTCGGCTCCTGCTTCGTCATCACCGCCATATTCAAAAGTACAGCCTTTGCTATCTCTGTCTCCTCTTCCGGTACCTTTGTCTGTTGCTTCGTCGCCGTCTCCTGTGATAGAGATCTTGTCTACTGCTCTCTCACCAAAATCTAGTGTGGGCTCATGCTCCATCGTCATCGTCATGTTCAATGGTGCAATTTTTGTCATCTCTGTCTCCTCTTCCGATAACTCTGCCTGTTATTTCGTCGCTATCTCCTATGCCAGAAATCCTGTTTGCTGCTCTGTCGCCGAAATTTAGTGTGTCATTTTCGGCTCCTGCTCCGTCGCCATTGTCATTTTGAATAATGCAACCTTTGCCATCTTTGTATCCTCCTTCAGTGTCTCCATCTGTTGCGTCGTTGCCGTCTTCTGTACCAGAGATTCTGTATGCTGCTCATCCACCTGGTCGTCATCATGATATCGTTTTTAAATTCAAGTTGGCGTCTTCCAAACCATCTTGAGTTTGTGGGGGGTTATTAGAATATCTCACTAATTTAGAATATCTTTCTAAATTAGTATATTTGAGAAATCCTCTAATTTATTAGTATATCTCAAGATATCTTTCTAAATTAGTATATTTGTCAAATATCTCTAATTAGACTGATTATACTGATTTAGATTTAAAAACAATTAGGATCAATTTATATATTCTCTTATCTTTACCTTTTATATTCGTCCCCTTCATCTATAAAAAAAATGGTTATTATAACGTTTTAAATACATCTCAGAATACAAAACTATTCTTCTCTCTTAGTCCTTATTGTAACGTTTCATAAATACCTCAAAATACAAAACTATTTTTCTCTCTCAGTTCTTACTTTTGTCAATTATATTGGTTATACCTGAAATATTTGCAACATCTTACCATTATTTTGTGTTGTGTCTCATATTGGCTACCTCAAAACCTAAGATAATATTTATGATATGAGGGTAAGCTGATATTAAAGTTTTGCTTTTTACATATAATTGGTTGAGCAGCCAATTGGATGCCATACCGGTAATGCAACTTATAATCGTGAGATGAAACGAGCCTTTAAAGATGTTAAACTTTTCAGTTGAATTATATTTTAGAGTAAATCTTAACCATAGCTGCAGATCCCTAATCAATGCATGTCGCTTCATTGCATCTTTGGATAATGGCCAATGAGTCATAGTACGTATGTCTTTACGCATTAAGCTGTGTATGGACATTCTCTGTAGCTGTCTAGCATCAACTTTTGGTGTCATTTTATGTCCAACCAGTAATATTTCCACATAGATGTGCACTAGCTTTCACAACTTCTGAAGCTTCCTCCAAGTGACGAACTCCCGATCAAATGCTCCAAAACTACAAATATTTATAACAATCCACTGAATCCAAGCACACCAGAAGCCTGTCTAGATAACGTGTGATATATCTTGGTATGTTATTTATTTCCTGAGCACACTGAAACTGATTGAACTGTAGAATCCTCCAAGTCATTGGCTCATCAATATGACTGTATAGTTGCTGGAAACATATGCCAAGAATACAACTGACCTTGTGCTCCTACAAATTAGCACATCTAATATAACCCTTTATAGCATTCTGAAGGCATTTTTATCTTTTCCATATCGATGTCCCCAGCAATGTTGAAAACCAACTCGTTATAAAACCTGTTATGTTGCGTTATAAACTCTAACAGAAAGCCAACTTTATTTAACAGTTGAAAATAACGCAATGCACCATAATGGTGTGTTTTTTTATGTTATTTTACGTTATGGTCATTAAATTACGTTATGTTACGTTATTTACATTAATTTTTTAAATAATTTCGATTATTTATTTTTATTGTTAACGAATTGCTGCAGTTTTCTCACTTGACGACTTGTTGTTTACTTATTTGATTACTTGTAACATTGTTAACTTACTAATTTGTGATTACATCTTTATTTATTTGTTATATTACTTTTCAATTACTAGAATTTCTTACTTACTAATTAAATTGAATTCTTAGCTAATCTAAAATAAATAATTAGAAATAACATAAATTAAGCATTACAAAATAGAAATTACAATATTGATAATAATTACAAATAAGCTTAAAATCTTGTTTTCTTGTTTAAATGATGACTAAAATTATGGGTGCGAATATAATTTAATTATGAAGATAAATATGAGAATTATTATTAAACTTGTTAGAAATTTAGAATTATTACTGGGATATAAAATATTTTTATATTTTTCTTTAAAAAATTTTTAATTTAATTTTTAATTTATAAAATTTATTTTATATAGTTTTATATTTATTTTTATTAAATAAATAGAAAATTGCATAATCTATATTATGTGTTGCGGTATATGCGATATAACTTAACAGAGACAAAATATTACATTATCGTTATATAACGTTATTTTAAATATTGGTCCCCGCTTCATAACTAAAATTTTGATGCTGCTTCTGAGTGAGGAACCTAATGCTGCTCGCGAACCTAATGCTTCTGAACTTCTACCTGAAAAGTCCAAAGAGAGAAAGATGCAGTCTGGGGTTGTAGTTATTTCCATAGCACTTGCAAACTACTCGATTTCTTATCCAAAGAATCTAGCATTAAAAGAATGTTCCCAGTCTCTAACAATGAAAACGTTATATAACGATATTTAAAATAAAAATTTTAAAATAACGTTATCACTGCCCCCTATCTAGTCTTCTACAAATACTTGGCCATCTTACTCAGAAGCAGTGATAACTAAAAGATTAGGACCGTCATTGCTACATTTTGCTGGACTACTGTTTGGAAAGAGAGAAACAATAAAATATTTAATAATCAGTATCATTTTATTGATTACTGCATGCGTCTTATTATTAATGATTTTATTATCTGGACAAGTGTTTCTTCGGATAAGGAAAAACTCTACCTATCAAACGTCTCTTCAGAAAACGATCTCGATAGTATCCCACTAATTGAGAAGTAGAGACTTGTATCTATCGTTCGCTGGGTAGTAGATAGGCGACTAGTCTACCTTTTATCTGCGTCTTTGTACTTTTGCTCGATTTCTCATTTTCTGCTTTTCTTATGTAGTTTTATTATAGAACTTTGGCATTTAGTTTTATCATGACCACCTTTCTTTGTGACCAAGACTATGTATGTCCTGTTATTGTTTTTTTTAATGGAATGCGAGGGTACTAACCCGCCGTCTTACATTCAAAAAAAAAAAAAAAAAAAAAAAAAAAAAAAAAAAAAAAAAAAAAAGAGGAAGAAGAAGAAGATGACCAAGCATTGGAACAATAGACCTAGGGTCTCCAACAAATCAGTATATATGTAGGGTACCGTGTATTGCATGGCAGTGGCTTTGTGCCTTCGACCATTTTTTGTGGTGTTCCATTTTTTTGAGCTTTACTTATCAGTGATATCAAGGAAGAAGAAGACCAAAAATGGATAGTTAGGGAATTATTTGGTACTGATATCAGGTCAAATGCGTGGCATGCATGTGACCTCTGTGAATGGAAAAGTTACCACAGTTAGGAGCTGGAGAAAAGCAAGGGTTATATGGCCGATTAGCTAGCTGAGGTGTATAACGCTCTAAGCTGTAGTTAGTTGAGGTGTTTTTTTAATGCAATTTAGCCTATAAATTAAAATATGATAAAACAAACATAACAGGTGACACAAAATAAGTTTGAATAGAACAAAATCAATTAGTCAAGTCATTAAAACAAATTCTGGACGGATTAGATAGTTTACAATAGATCATGATTCATGAAGCATTTTGAACTTAAAACCACAAATTAATTGATTAGAACATAATATTAATATTGGATATTTGAATAATAATGCATAACTTCAGATGACGCTGAGACAGACAGCTCCGAGGAGGGAGACGATCCGGTTCATGACATCATGTCCATCCATGATGGATCTCCAGTAGATGATGATGGCAGACGTGTTTGATGATATTGGGAGTGCTCTGGGATAGGTTAGTTATCGGGATGTAATACTGTTATTTTAAGCATGTATTTTGTTTTGCATTGTCCAAGCACACTATTGCAGATTACTATATATAATATATAATTTGCATTTCCATTCTGTTAAAAATCTTTAATGGAGATTTCCCACCGTTTTAACTAAAAAAGGAATAATAATGCATAACAAAATAATTAAAGAAATGAGCAGTAATGAGGTATGGAGTTTGAGTTTTTCTTTGAAAACTGGACTAGTTTAATTCTCATGGTCAAATTAGAAAAAGTGTCTACCCCAATTCTCTAACCTAAAAAAAAAAAAAAAAAAAAAAACATATTTTATAGCTTGGACATGGATAGTCATCAATCAAGCATGATACAAACACGCACATGCATGACAAATCCATAAAAAGTAGGATATTGTGAAACTATAACTATGTGCATGTGCGTGTTCATGTGTGTCTATATAATTACTGCTAAAAAATATGTATATAATTCACATCACTTGAAATCATTAAAATATGTTTTTATTTGAAGTGAGAAGAGAAAAAAGATCTTAGAGGATTTAAATTATAGATTGCAATCGAATAACTAGTGTCCTAATATACGGATTATGCGCCAATTATGCAGGCACATAATTGTATGCGGGTAAAAAAAAATGCATCGACTTCCACTGGTCAAGCTGCATAAGTTGGTCTACAAGGATTATGCACCCACATAGGCCCCTTAAATGATGTTTATGCATTTTTTTTTCCTTAGTTGCCCGAACCTAAAGTGAATTCTAATTCACATAAGTGTATATATAAATACACAGAGAGAGAGAGAAAGAGAGCATGCACACACTATATATACATGTATATGTTCGTACACACACATATATATATAGAGAGAGAGTTATTATTATTATTATTATTCATTTATACAAGAGTGTTATTTATTTATTGGAGCAAACATACATAATTTGTGAAGGAGCTCAGAGTCTTTTGTTTCAATTACTATGGATTTTGAAAACTCAAGAAGCCGACTTTAGAACTATATATTCGGATAAATACTTGTAAACCATGTATCTTGAATGTCATTTCATTATTGTTGGTGGTCTATGTGAGGTAATGTGAAGGTTATAACATTTAATATTTTAATGTTGATTATTATACTTGTGTTCAATGTTTGCCTTAGCTTTTATGTGTTTTTCTTGGTTTTTGGTATATCACTATAACATTTTTTATATGTACATGTGTACATTATTATATTTATATATTAATATTCATTTTTGCTTAATTTCGTGCAAGCTATTTAATCATTGCAAAATCTGTTTATGCATTGTGCACTGCTAGATTGCGAGTGCGTAATGAAACCTTATTTTCAGACATTGCAAGCAAGTAACTATAATATGAAAAGAAATTGAAAGTTTGAAATTGTACCTCACATAGTACAAATAAGAAGTCTCTACATTATTGGAAGGCATTTCGGGTATATTAGCTTAATAAATTTTATAGTTTTCCGATACGAAATCTTATGATTGATTGGAGAAAATTGGAAAAAAATTGTAATAAATAAAACTAGCATTAGTTTGGATTGTTATTATTTGTTAAACTATGAATGGAATTTAATTCTCTGCAAGTTGTCTCTAACTTCTTATGCATACTTAGCTTCCATTCATGTTTTTTTTTTTTTTGGTAATGTATTTTGTCATCTATCGAGACCCATAATTGTATGCCTAGAATTTGTTGATTTCACTGGATTCATATAGCTGTTGAATTTACTTTCCTTCCATTCCGACTTTCCTGGATTTGTGTGTGAACTATGTGCAACTGGTAATATGCTTGTAATTATCGATAAGTTTCAGCATAATCTTTCTTTTCTATTCCTATTTATTATCCTTAAGTCAGAAGGTGGCCAGGAGATCAATATTTTTAAATATTGAGTAAGACCACTAGGTGCTTCGCTAGCTATTTCTTTTAATTAATATGTGACAATATTATAACGGTCAAAAGATCTTAGTAATGAAGGAAACAACAAAAAAATGTTGAAAATTTCCCAAGAAAAAAAAGAAGAAGCGAAGATAAGCAGCTTGTTTCAAATCCAAAATAATAATGGTATTGTATGAAGTGCTAAATTCAATATGATAACTAATTGTATGAGCCCCAAGATTAGTTAGGGAACATAGAGGACGATCAGCAGAGGGCTAAAAATTGACAACAACAACAACAACAATAACTAAGACTTTTATCCCAAGTAATTGGGGTAGACTACATAAACAAAAAAAAAAATCAGGTCGGATCGATCACGTTGATAATCCTTCTCCATTCATTCCTATTAAGTAATATTTCCTCATTTAAACCTCTAGAATCCATATCTTTTCATATCACCTCCATCCATATTTTCTTCGGTTTTCCTTTCACTCTTTTAACTTGTCCTACATTGATAAACTGCTCTCGTCGAACTAGTGTATTTGTAGATTTAAATTGCACATGACTAAACTATTGTAAGCAGTTTTCTCCTATTTTCTCATCGATGGTAACTACACCTAACTTAGCACGAATATATTTATTTCTTACTTATCTCTCCTACTGTTGCCACATATCCAGCGAAACATACGCATTTCTATTATACTTATTTTTTGTGAATGACGTTTCTTTATAACTTAGTATTCCGTGCCATATAATAAAACTGACCTAATAGCAGTCCTATTAAATTTTCCTTTCAATCTTAACAGAATATTAATGTTGCATAAATCTCCTGTTGCACTCCTTCATTTCAACTAGCCAGCTTGTATCCTATGGTTGACATCATTATCAATATCTTCATCATTCTGAATAATAGAACCTAAATATCTAAAATGACTACTCATTTGTATCTCTTACCCATCCAGTATTACAGCACTATATCCTAGAGTCTAAGAATTGACAAGAAAGAAATAAAAATATAGGGATGTTTGCATTTTCTTTTCCTTTTCCTGTGGGGATGGGCCATAAAGATTTTGTTACTCCATGCATTTTTATCTGTTGTTTTGGGCTTGCAGATTTGCTTTCTTTAATTGTCACTTTGAGCTTTTGGCTAATTCCCAATTCCTAAATTGCCCTTATTATGCCTCCCACTCGCTCTTTTTTCTTGCACACACTCTCTCCTACCTACCCTTAATTTAATTATTTTCGTTTTAGGGGTAAATTTGGAATAGAAGTCATTAGTAGCGACTATGTCCATTAAGGGAAATTCTACTTAAGCATGCATGGAGATTTACTTCTTTACGGGAAGTTTCTATTTAAGCATGCATGGAAATTTACTTCTTCATGTCCAGTTACTCTTATTTTAAAATATCACTAATTTATTCTATACGCTCAATTTTTTCCCCCTCCTCTCTCTCTCTCCCCACTTTCATACGAGCATCTCTCTTTTTCTCTGATTTTTCATTAGAATCAGGAAATTACAAGGTTCTGATACAAAAAGTGACAATAAACATAAGTATAACGGTACACAGGTTACATCACTGCCAATTTATTCTACCACTGAAATCTCATATGCATGACTCCTATTACGTCCCTTTTTCTCTTTCTCAAGAAAGCTCGCCTGGTGGCTAGAACCACGTTCTACGGGAACTGAATCCGCCGAGCTGGGGGCTCCTTGATCAGTTCCAGTCGGTGGGCTAATTGCAATCCAGAGCAACAAAATCGTAACAGCGATGAGGCTAGACCACACATACACAATCGTCGACATACGTCTTCCCTCTCCTCCCGATCAACCCCTTAGCAAATGGATACAGATGTGCCAACACCCAGAAGATAAAGAATGCTCCTCCCATAAGCTTACTCCAATTTCGGCACCGTGCTGTATATCATCTTGCCAGACGCAAAGGCGAGCACCATGAGGTTAATCATCTTGATGACAATAGGCAGTACCATGAGCGACGACCACGTACTTGACGATGTAAAGGTCTGTGTAGATGTCCTTGTTCTCATCTCCGGCTGATTTGGCAGTTAGCGTGAATGAGATCTCAATCCTTACAATAACTTTCAAGAGCCCTTGGATGACAACATAATAGAAATGTGCCGAGCTGCCTGAAATCAGCCAAAACTGCTTGTTTTTCCACCAGTCTTCAAGTGCCATACCTGACCACGTCACTTCAAGAGTGACAAGGCCGATCAAGCCAAGAGATACACTCAAGGGGTAGACGAGAGGAATGCAATGCTAAGAGTCTGGACGATGAACTGGCCAGAAAAAAGGGAGGGTGCATGGAGGAAGCAGTAAACGATGAGGAAGCCGGAGGTGAACGGGTAGATTTTGATGTTCATGTACGATATGCGCTGCAGGATCTTCTTGACCTTCCTGCTGGTGAGGATGGCGTTGTTGCACGAGAAGGAGATCTCCACCAATCCCATGGCCTAGCAGAGCACCTTCTAGAGGCGATCAGTGAGGTTGATGGGGGCAGAGCCACGGAAGGCGTCGCGCTTGTTGAGGCAGTAGATAGACCGCCACCCTCGGTTGTGCATACAGCAGCCAGTGACCACATCCTCAGTCACGGAGCCATAAATCCATCCTATGCGATCACCCATTATATCGCAATGGCATATTGTAGATTAAGGGACAAACGGGATATTAAGCATACCAGCATCAGCAGATCAGAAAATCAAAACGATAAGTTTATGAGAGATGTGTTTTTTTATTTAATTTAAATACGACAAATTTTTATTTTTTTGAGTTTTAAAAGGAGAATAGATGAGAAAGAGGATTACAGTATTTTAAATTTTTAATAACTCTTAGATATTTGAGATTTAAAAAGGTAACTTAGTCAAAAAGAAAAAAATGACAAACTTATAATTATTTATAAGTTTCTTATCAGTACGTGAAGAGTAAATTTCCGTGCGTAAATAGAATTTCCCTTCAATTAATTATTAGGAGTGTTTATTATTTTTTCATAATTTTGCAAAGGTGTAAAATGACAGTAATATAAAGTTAAGTATATGGCATCCATTTTTATTACATTATAGGAAGTAACTGCGCTCTTTTCAACATTTTTACTATTGTAACCACAAAGCCTTGTAGTATCAATTAAATTTAATTTGCCTTCATATTTTACTCATATCCTGTAAAAATTTACACAAAATGTTTTTATGAGAAACTTCTAAGGAAGAAAAATTAAGGCTCTCAGTGCCATATATAAATTATTTTACATCTTTTTCACTTCCGAGTAAAGTAGTTTTTTTTAGAAGAACTGCTCAATAATGTTGTTGCTTCCCATAAATAATTCCTCAATTTGTTTTGTATTTAAAATATGACATTTTACATTATCCTATCAATTTGAACATGCCCGAAATTTCTTGTATATATCTACCTTATTACAAATATTGATGCTTTGAGCTTGATACATGATTTTAGTTTTATATCAGATAATATATGAATATTTGGATAACACCAGCAATTCTCCCTATTTCAGGAAGGTTCCCAGGTTCAGAAGGCTTGTGCGATTTCAGCCATACTCCTGATCAATATTTAAAATAATGATAACGGTAACGTAACGTTTTGTTTCTGTTAGGCTATATCGCATATAGCGCAACGCATAATGTAGGTTATGCAACTTTCTATTTATTTAATAAAAAAAATATAAACTATATAAAATAAATTTTATAAATTGATTGAATTAAAAAATTCTAAAAAAAATAAAAAAATATTTTATACCCCAGTACTAATTCTAAATTTCTAACAAATTTTATAATAATTTTCATATTTACCCTCATAATTAAATTACATTCATACTCATAATTTCAATCATCATTTAAACAAGAAAACAAGATTAAATTTATTTTCAATTATTATCAATATTATAATTTATATTTTATAATACTCAATTTATGTTATCTCTAATTATTTATTTTAGATTAGTTGAGAATTCAATTTAATTATAAGTAAGAAATTTCAGTAATTGGAAAGAAATTATAACAAGTTTCAGTAATTGGAAAAGAATTATAATAAGTAAATAAGGATATAACCACAAACTAGTAACTTAACAATACCACAAGCAATCAAATTAGCAAACAACAAGTCTCTAAGCAAAAAAAACTGCAGTAATTCGTTAACAATCAAAATAAATAATCGACATCAATAAAAAATTATTTTAAAAATTACTGTAATAACGTAAAATAATAGGAAAAACGTACCATTATGATGCATTGAGTTATTTTCGACTGTTAAGTAACGTTGGTTTCCTATTAGATTTTATAATGCAACATAACGGGTTTCATAAAGTGTTATTTTTACCATAACGGGTTTCATAACGTCCGCCCGGGCGTATGCCCGGGCACAGACCTCCGGCATGGCCCGCCGGGCACGTGCCGTGCCCTGGCCGAGGCTTGTCGGCATGTTTTTTTTTTAATTTTTTAAAAAATATTAAGTTAATTATTAAGTAAGTTTAGGAGAATAATTAGCTTAATTTGTTAGTTTTAACAAAAATAAATGATAGTAAAAATAAAATTTTATTATATTAAATCTCATTACATTGACATAGTTGCTCTATAAATCTCTTTAGAAATCATACAAATCCCGAAGAGTGGGAAAAGAACCCTGACCGTCATTCTCAAGTTGTTCTTAATATTTTTTCCAAAAGATTATGAGTTAAAAAAATTACATAAAAAAATTTACAAATGTAGAAATTACAATTTTAAAAGAAAAATAAAAATCTATTTTCATTTATTTTCTGATAAATTCTCTACTTTTATTTCGTAGGATGATCCTTAGTCTCTTTTTATGCGTCGAGCCAGTGCTTCAAACAAACACACATCTCTAATGTGTCTACTGTCATTGAGTTTCTCTACTCCGTGAGTACTCTACCACCTGTACTAAAAGCGGAATCTGATGTTACAATAGACGCCGGAGGAGTTAGTAGATTACGAACCATGTTGGAAAGCACATGATATATTTTTTCCTGTGATTTCTACCAAGCCAAAATATCAAAACTTCATAATTTTCAGGGATCACATCATCTTTATAGTTGGCCATTTCTAAATAATAATGTAGTTCATTAAAATATGTACTAGATTGCCTAACCTTTTTCGGTGAAATATGATTGATATTATTGGATTTTGGATTTTCCTAGCAGTTAGTTCATTTGTAAATTGTATTTTATCACTATACATATTTTCATATGTATGCCCATTTTGACCGTTGGGGGAAAAATTTTCAAAAAAAATTGCAAGAATCCCCCAACGGCTATAAAAATAGTCGTTGGGGGCTCTGTGCAAAAAAAAATTACAAACCTCCCATAACGGTTATAAACGGCTAATTTTTTTAAAAAATAAATAGGCGGGTCGAGCCCTGCCGTGCCGACGGCCCAAACAATCCTAGCTTGGGCACAGCCCAAGCTGGAGACCCGATGCGGCTCAAACGAGCCGCGCCAGGCACGTGCCGGGGCCGCCCGACCCATTTTCCATCCCTATTCACCTCCGCATAAACCCATACTTATTGCTGCTGAAACCCATACTCATTGCTGCTGCTCAGGATGCCAAGTCCGGACACGGGCAACAAGTCCTTCTAATGTTCTAGCCGACGACACTTTTAGTTGGTCGAGTTCTTTTGTCGCTGATGAAGTAAAAAATAAAATAAAAATAAATGAAGTGTAATTAATGATGGATTTGTATTGGGAAATTCTACTTACGCATGACAAATTACTTTTAACGTCCAGGTTACTCTTCACACCAACCTCCTATTTTAAAATATTACCAATTTAAAATTCTATTTGTACATGGCATTTTACTCTTGATGTACGGTTTTAAAACTCATAAATAATTACAAGTTTGCTATTATTTTTTTGGACTAAGTTACCCATATAAATTTCAAACTAAAACTTTTTAAAATTTGGAACTATCACTCATCGTTTTCCTTCTCTATTTTCTCTCTAAAACCCTAAATAATTTTTTTTGATATTTAATAAAAGCACATCTCCTACAAAATCATCTATTTGATTTTTTGACCCCTTAAATTTTTTTATATTAACGTTCCTGAAAAGATTAGAAGAATTTTAAATTCTTCCATTTCACCGTGATAAGTGAAATTTGAGTTTGAAATTTGCATTTAAGTTTTCTTATGCAAATATAAAATTTCAATATGTAATTAGTGTTAGAGAAGAAATCTAAGGTACGATTTAAATTTTTTTTTAGGTTTTATACGTATTTGTTTGAAATTTATCGTTAATTAGTTTTTTTTTTAGACTTCGCTTGCTGGTCGGGTATTAATACCGGACCAGCATGTTTCTTGGTCGGGTATTAATACCTGACCAAAATATATTTTTTCTAAATGGATTTGGACAGGTGAGGCGTTAGAGAAAAAGAGAAGGGTATTTTTTGAAAAAATTTTGGACGCAACAAGTAAAATAGTAGTATTTCAAAATATGAGTTTGGTGTAAAGAGAAACT
Organism: Dracaena cambodiana; assembly: GCA_036321105.1. Taxonomy (NCBI): domain Eukaryota; kingdom Viridiplantae; phylum Streptophyta; class Magnoliopsida; order Asparagales; family Asparagaceae; genus Dracaena; species Dracaena cambodiana. Next base: position 42,345,845 of record JAYEPQ010000002.1, on the reverse strand, counting down.
AGGGTGCCAAGAGTAAAATGCCGTACGCAAATAGAATTTCCCCCAATTTACTCCTTACGTTCAATTTTTTTTTCCAAATTTAACCCTCCCTCTCTCTCACGACTAAGCCCTAAAATTCCAAAATTTTCTTTTGAGCATTGTTTCTCTATTCGTCTGTTTCTGTCGCATCCCCAACTCTGTCGCCACTCACCGTCTCTAGTGCCACCCTCCGCTTTCAGTCCCAACCCTTTAGTCTGCTAGTGACCGACCGTCGTGCTAACAAAAAAAAATAGTAACAATCAATTGCAAATAAAAACACATCAAAAACTAAGAATAATTTTAATCTGTACCTGAGATTTGTCCTTCGACACCAATTGCACGTTGATTTTTTCCATTTGCTTTAAAAAAACTCAAACTCTAAACTCTAATTTCACTGAATTCGAAAATTTTGAAATTCTTACTAACTTTTTGAGAAATGCGAATATAAATATTTTATTAAGTTAGCAAATCAATGAGTTTGTAAGAGATGTATTTTTTTTATAGAATAAAAAATATTTTTTTGGATTTTAAAGAGAGAATAGGGGAGGAAGATGATGCCAGTATTTTAAAATTTTAAAAAGTTTTATAGATTTTGAGATTTAAAAGGATAATTTAGTCATGAAAAAGACTGCAAACTTATAATTATTTATAAGTTTCAATTATGCACGTTAAGAGTAAATTGGTCATGCATAAATAGAATTTCCCATTTGTATTTAAGAATACATCGCTGTAATGCTGGTTTTATGTTCTTCTAAAAGGAGAGAACTTTGGTCTATGTTTTTGGCTCCTCCTTCATTCTGGGACAGATCTGTGTTTATGCCCATAGACATTGGTCCATTCGAATAAATTTTTTTTTTTTTTCTTTCGTATTTTTAATCATATTTTAACATCTACTCTTATTCGAGAAATATGTCAGTAATACAACGACACCAACAAAAGTAAAGAGTTATGATTAATAAATGAAATTAAGAGCCTCTAGATGAGATACATAAATTTGAATGGTTCTGAGCTAGAAGCTTAGCTTTCTAGTAATTCATTGAAAACTTTTAAGTTGTTGCCTCCATGGTTGAATTGAAGGGAGTCTTAAACGTTTGTGCTTAAAACTCATCTCACTAAGATTTCTCTCTCTAATATATCTAATTGTGTAAATTAATATATTGACACCTCGAGGATAGGGATGGTAATGGACAGGTCTGCGAGTCAATTTTTGCTCCGGTCTATTCAAAATGTTGAATTAGAAAAATAAAAATTTCAATTTTAATTCAAAATTTTGAACAGAGACAGCAAAAAATTAGCCTTTTGACGCACCCATTATCATCCCTACTTGAGGACGGAGACAGGAATACCATGAATGACTGTTTTTTCTTCTGCAGCTTTATGCATGCAAAATCCACACTTTTCACTTGTATATGAATAGTTGGATTCTTCCATGCAAAGGAAAGGTGAAAATTTGTTATGATATACAAGGGGATATGATGCAAGTATCACTAAGTTTAGTTCAGGGTACCAGTAACAACCGATCACAAAGTAATCAATTGTTAGGCCTAGTTTGGATACAAGGTTTCACTTAAGAAATTTGGAGTTATAAGTAGTTATAAATTAAAAATAAAAAATCTACTTTTAAAATTATACATGTTGATGTCAATTTTGGTCTGGTAGGATCACTTAACCAAATTTAGTACTATACAGAGATTAGACCCAAGATTGACTTGAGTCTGGATTGTGTAGAGTGAATAAATCACACAACAAGAATTTGTACATAGCGATATAATGAGATTCAACTAAGATGGTCTTGTGCCTACTTTTTTGGTGGAAGAGGCCTTTTAGTGTATGCTTTATTGCTGAATCAAGCTACAATTTCTCAATCTCTCTCTCTCTCTCTCTCTCTCTCTCTCCCCTCTCACGATTACAAAGTCTAAGTAGAGAAGAAGAAGAATGATCTTGAGAGGTCAAACTATCAAGATATTGGGTATGTAAATGATTCTCACTCTCCTTATAGATGAGAGGTGTATTTAATATTATTTGCTAGAGGAGTCGGTGTTGCTAATGAGTGTATTTTAAATCTTCCCTTAAAATTTAAGTAAGCTGCTTGATTCTCACTTGTTTCCTATTTCTCATAAGGGACAAAAAAGATCATGAGATCCAATTTCAAGAGACGAAAGATCTCAAGCTAGTGGCCTTAGGGTTTTTCCTTTTATAACAATGTTGTTCCATGATGATCGGCTCTTGCCTTACAGACTTCTGAAATCTGAAAATAAAATGCTTTACATGAGTATCGGTGGTGTGAAGTGAAAAGACTCCATCAACTAAACTATAGCCTTCATGCGTGGTAAGTCCACTTTGGCTGGATGAGCATTTGGAGTATAGATCAAGTCTCCGTTCGATTAGGATAGTTTAGTCTTGTTGAATGACTGTAACAATTATCTTTGAATGAATAAAAGTTGACTTTTTCTTAATCATTGTTTGTTTATGTTGTGCTGTGGAGTAGTCTGGTAGCAACTTGTCTTATCGGGATTGAGTAACTTTGTGGGCATGAATCCAAGTACCGTTTCTACTTTTATCCTATTGGCTTGTGTAATTTTTGCTAAATCTCTGTCTAAAAGAGCATAAGCATATGAAAAGAGAAATTTTGTTAGTGGAAAAAGACAAACTCATGAAATCAAACACTTACATGTTTGGTCTAGTAGTGTGATTCCATGGGCACTAAGTACTTGTCAGCTCGATGTGTACTAAGTTCACAGTGTTGGACTTTCTATGTGCTTTAGTGGTCATCTAAGTGAAGTCCTCAGGTAACTTGCACCTCAGGAGCGACTTTGAGTGCAATAATGCTAGGTAGTTGTCCACTAGAAGAGAGTTATCTTGTTGTAGTATTATTGGCATTATGCTGTTATAATGTGCCTTAAATATGGCATTTTTTGTACCTATAATGTGTCATGGGAGTTGCAATTTTTATATCAGCCTGCCAGAAGTGAATGGACTCGTCATGGTTGTGCCATAATGCTAGCGACATGTCTACTGGATGCATTGAAATTCGCCACAGTGGTTTTGTCTCTGCATTCTGCAGTAGCGCCCAGTAACAGCCAACTTCCCACAGGACTTCTTTTACTGTAAGAACGAGTACAATTTTGATAAAAACTGTCGAGTACTCTTACGTCGACAGAAGATTTTATAATGCACGAGTAAGTGTCATTGGGGAAAAGAATTGCCAAACATTACTGTCAATAAGGGTATTATTGTAGTAAGTATTGTAAGAGTAAAACTGTCAAGTACAACCAACGAGAGTATAAGATTGGTAGGGCAAGTACTATAAGGGCAAAGATTACCATGCACTACCAACAACGGCATTGTCGGGGCTTTTAAAGGCAAAGACTGTCAAATATTACCAATGATGATATAAGATTGCCAGAGCAAGTACTATAAGGGAAAAAACTATCAAGTACTGTTAGTCAGGGCATAAGATTGCCGGAGCGAGCACTATAAGGTGAAAAACTTGCGAGTACTGATAGTGTGAGCATAAAATACTAGAGTAAGTACTATAAGGGCAAAGACTGTCTAGTACTGATAGTGAGGACATTATCGAGGCAAGTATTATAAGGTCAAAGACTGTCGAGTACTGTCAGTAAGGACATAAGACTGGCGGATCGAGTACATATAAGGGCAAAAACTACGGAGTATTGTTAGTAAGGACATTACTGGAACAAGTACTATAAGGGCAAAGACTACTAAGTACTACCAACATAAGTATAAAATTGCTCGAATACAACTAGATTATCGAGTACTGCCAACTAGGGTATTGCCGAGGCAAGTAGGACAAAGACTATCTAGTACTGTCAGTAAGGATATTGCTGGGGAAAGACTAAAACAACTATAAGGAAAAAGACTACCCAATAAGTAAGGGTATAAAATTAACCTAGAGTTTGGCGAGTCTATGCTATATGATAAAATATTGGCAAATTTGCGCTTCTATGGGGCATATTGCAGAGTGTGAAATATGAGTAATTGTAGATTTTTTAAATGTTAAAATACTAATGCTTGACAAAAGAACTTCTACACAAAATCATGGGCAGCTTTATAGTTGAATTATATCTAAAATTGTACTTATTGTAACTACATATGTGAAAGTTGATAGGGAATCTAGTTGCTGCAAATAGATTACAAGCTAGGAACCCCATATGTTCCTTTGCTAGTAAGGGCATCATTCTCATCCTGACCTTCGTTGGCACAATCTGGTTGGATCTTAGCATCCTTTTGAAATAAATTTGTTCAAGTGTCCTTGTAAGACGAGTTTCTCAATATCCTTTTGAAAGTTGGATAAATTTTTCTATCATATGGACAATGTCCTTGTAATACTTGCATAATAGTTATAAGTCTCTTCTTCCGGCTGACGTCTTGATTAAGCGAGGAGTCTATGGGAGGAAGAACTCCTTCCAAATCTAGTTGAGGATGTGGGTTTAGAAAGTATTGAGGGGAGTACACTCGTCCTTGTGATGATTGTCACCCTGACACCTCTTTGACAGTTTCCATCTTCTTTTCCCACTCTTTCCTTATCTATCAGAGGATTATTTAGACCTTCGAGAACCACAATCTCTAAAAGTAATCTTGAACTCCTGGTGAGCAATGTATTTCTCGATGCGCTCAAGGAGCTCATCCAAAGAGGTCAGCTTACGTTTTCCAATAGAAAGTCGATGGTGAGTGTGATGAATACCATTAACTAGTGCCACTAACTCAATGTCAGGTGAACAATTCTTTATATGGAGCTTGCTTCATTGAATCACTTTAAGAAGGCAATGAGGAACTCATAATGGTTTTGCTCTATATTAAGGAGATATTCCATAGTCATCTTTGTAGTCTTACTTTCCAAGAATTTTAGGTGAATGCTTGTTAGGACTGACCAAACTTCTTGATCGAATCAGAGGGAAAATTGTAATACCAACCACGTGCCACTCACTTAAGAGTCCTAGTGAAAGCATGACAAATAACCTTATCTGTTGCTTCTTATAGATGCATGGCACCTTGATAATTAGCTATATAATCAAAGATCAATGGAGCCATTTCTTGCCTAAATTGGGGAATTTGAATTTAGACTTATTTTGGAGAATTGTCTTATAAAAAGGCTTGTGGTAGACAAAGAGCTTGTCACCATGAGAGAGTGGTGTTTTCTAATAGAAGAAGAGGTTAGTCGTTATGGACCTCTCACTTCAAATTGATCTAGTGAGATCGGGAGGCGAAAGGTTGATATTGTCCTCACCCTAGCATCTTCTCCAGAGCTTCACCATGGGACGGGTTCGTCTGGCTAGAACGAGCTCCATGAATTATTTAAGCGAGTTCCTCCATCAGCTTTGTTAAAAATTGGAGTTGTGCTTGAGTGACCAGGGCATCTAGATTCATACCCGGTACAATATTCATCGCTTATGCTGATTTATCATGGGGAAAGTCTTATTTTGGTCGCCAAAGGAATATGTGTTTGCTATAAGTAGCAATCTTTTCCCATAAACAATGTTAATTGTTGATTTCAATTTTGTCAACTAAACTTACCGAGTCGAATTGAGCACCACACAGAGAATTGGATCCAAGACAGGCTTGCATCTAGGTTGTACAAGACGAATAGATTGTTGTGATGCGAGATATTTGCTGATTACCTATAACAAGATTGTCAGATAATAAAAGAAAGCACACAATTTATCCACAACATTATAGCGAGGTTCAAGCAGGCGAGAGGGTCTCGGGCTTGCATCCTCAATGAAGGTGGTCATTTGATGTATGCTTTATTACCAAATCAAGACTATAATCTTAATGTCTTAATTTTCTCTCGTGATTATACAAGAGTTTAGATGGAGAAAAAGATGAAGAAAGAATGTGAGAGACTAGGCTATCAAGATAATAGGTAGATCCTTTCTCTCATAGAGGAGGGGTGTACTTCTAGTTATTTGCTAGAGGATTTGCAGTTGAATTAGTATACAGTGTCCAGATATGCGATGGATTTTGTTGCCCTTGAGATGGATGTTTCTTTGCTATAACCGAACTTAATTTTCTTATCTAGAAAGGATTCTGATTGACAAGGAAGTCTCCAAGGCCTTTTATGCTTCTTGGATCTCACTTGATGGGTTTTTATTCTCATAATCATGAACCGGCTAATTTATGAACTAACAATATCTTATTTGAATATCTAAAATGAAGTTTCTAAATGTCAGTTTGGAATGATTTAGAACCATGTAAGCTCCAAAATCAAAACTCAACTCTTATCAAAATTTTCCATATTTTCTAATATCTTCATTTTGAAATCTTGTATTTAAACTAAACAGAACTTGAGTGTAACTCTAGCTTTCAGAAACTAGAGTCTATGTGTACACAAACTTATATGAAGCTCAAGAGATGCCAGAGTTTTAAGAAACCTTCTGCCAAAACTGGGCCTGAGATATTCATACTGAAAAATGGCTGATGCGAGGATTGTCATTTGCCAATCCCCCACCATCTGCAAGCCTAGTTGAACATTCAAGATTCTGATATTTTTGTTCCCTCAGTGTCGAACACGAGGAATATATCTCAACAATATTGGTTAAATCGCCCCCCACATCCTTTATCCACACCCAATTCACTATATCTCTGGCATATATATTGTGCATGGACAATGCAGTTCCTTCTGGGCTTTGTATCCAATTGAGGTGTGTGAAGGCCAAATGGCGAGACAAACCTCGACACTTGCGCCTTATGTCTACCCACGAGGTTAGAGAAGTAGGAAGGTGCGCCATTTGATTTTTCTTCTCCTGAAAAATTTGCTGTTTGCCAAGCGTTTTGGTTTATCTTTCAGTTTACAACTTGTCATGTTTTGCTCTCAATCATTATAAGTTTGTATTTGTTTTGAATTTATTCCATTTTGTCTTTGATTATCATTAGCCTCTACATTTCTTCTTTCATAAACATATGTCAAGATTACAAAGTTGTATAGTTGGCGAGACAAACCTTCGTCCAAGACAAGCTTGTAAAAACTTGACGTTACTGATTGAGCGATTGGTATGGTTGGCTAAGCCTAATTCAAGTTGAAGAATCTTGAATTTTAAAATATAATCCGCAAGTCTGTCCCCATCTTTCAATGTGCACTAAGTGTATGTTGAAAATACTAAAAGACCTGGAGATCTCTTACCTGTTCCGTATAAAAAAAATTCAGTTTGGTTTTAAAGTTTTGCATGTCAAATGTTTGTGCTTAAATTGCGTAATCGATAAGGTTGAGCATCACATAGCTTCATAGGCAAGCTTTCATGCAATTAGTCATAGTTGTTGATATCAAGATATTGGCAACAGTGGAAGCCATAAAAAGGAAGAAGAGCGATGAGCTTTGAATGCAATGACTCGATCTAGCATAAGATTTTTTGGCCAATGCAAGGTCCTAATGTTAGGCTGAAACTAGTGGTGGTAAATGAAAATTCTTTTCAAACAAGGAATATATGCATCTTTGTATCTAGTACATTTTAGTCAACTAATTCACCAATCTTGCATGTAGGGAATAATCACTGGTGATTGTTCTGGTGTTTTGCGGGTGGTTGAATTTTAAATGGTGATCCTTATCTCTTTAAGAAGTTTTGCTTCTTTTCTTGAATTTTATATATATATATATATATATATATATATATATATATATATATATATATATATATATATATCTGTTTCTAATAAAATTTTGGAGGATAGGAATGAGAACTCGTATTTTGGCCCAAATAATTTCATTTAGTAGCTGAAATGGGGTACGAAATAGAGAGTTTTGCATGCAAGCAATCGTTTCAAATATTCTTGTGATGATAATCATTTATTTAATATCTCACTACTTTCTGTGGAGATAGAAAGAATTAGTGATCAAGGATGAATAATGAAACATTGTTGGTGATCTTTCTCTTTGAGGAACATACAGCAATATATTCTTAGCAATTTATATTACCATCCCAAACTTATGTTAAGCAATCCTATTAGAACTTTCCATTATCTAGGTTATCTTCGAAGGTCTTGCCTTTCAGCCAATGGTATCTGATCTTTGAACTTTGAACTCCATGCTTCTAGCATTAAACTATTTTACGATCGCATAGCGATGAGAAGGAAAAATTTATTGACCGGCTTATCAATATGAAATTGGATTGAAATCCTTGTCCAGCCTTCATCATATAGAGATATACGCAAAGTATGGGATGCCTCAGAGTGGGAGGACCACCACCCGGCCCACTCCTATCACTTTCAATTGATTTTAGCCTCTCCCCTTACCACTCTTCGATTGGACACGAACCATTATGAGATCTATTCCGAACTAAATCATTCCAAAGCTCATCCACTTTCTTCAGAAGCTATCATCTTTGACTTTCAAAGACTTTGAAGAAAGAGGTGCTCAAATCAACCATCCAGGACCCTTCACCAAAAGGGTCTTCGATTCTTGTTGCCTCCATTTGCCTCCACTTCTATGGCTACTCCATTCTAGTACTATATTGAACTCAGTGCATGCTCCCTCCCACCCCACAAAAAACATTATATTGAGAGGAAAAAGGGTGCGTTTGAAAGAATCGGAGCAATTAATAACATATATATGCATCTGCACATGGAACTTGATTTCACTTTATCTCTTCCACTTGCCATCGTTTGATGCTTTTGCTGCCTAGTTTTGTTTGTATATCTTAGATTTCTATACTATGGCTAAGTTTTCGACATTGTCATCTTTCACGGCATTCAATGAAATAAATAGAGACCAAGGTTCATGTTATAAACTTAATTGGCAGATAGATTATCGTGGGTTAGCAGTAGGCATTGAAATCAGCATTAATCCATTTCAAAATACTTCCTTTAGTGGAAGATATATTGCTAAAAGTTGCTATTCAAGCTGTAGGTTATGTACCACGTAGGTTTTATTATTCTTTGTGTCAGGCACCTTACTTGACTTCAACAAATTTTTCAAGTTCGATTAAGTGCATACTACAATAATCTATTATCATTCATGGAACTTGGTAAAAGGGTGGTGAGGATATAATCATAGCCTTGTTAATGCAACCTTTCCTTAACTAACTTTCCCATTATCAATCAGTTGGTGCTGTCCACATGCTGTGGCTTGTTGTAATGGGTGTTAATTCATTTTATAAACAATAAACTTTTTTTGGCCCTTGTCATAAGGAAAATTAGGTGCTTGCTAGTACCATGACAACCCTTCAGAAGCCTTTTGAAGTGGGTTCCATATTAGCAAATAGTATGTTGGTGTAGAACAATTTTTATTTCCTCACTCACTTTTAGTACCCGGTTTTACTGTATTGCGCTGATGCTAAGAGGGGAAAGTTCTTTTTTCGTACTTGAATTTATTTACAGAACGCGACTAATAGTTTATGATCTCAAATAGCAGTTGTTTTGAAGCCTTAACTAGTAAACTAGATAGTAATGCTTTGTTCGTTTAACATTAATTATGGGACAGTAGCGGGAATATACCCACCGTTTATGCTAAAAAAGTAGTATACTAGATAATCTAGCATCGAAAGGTCTTCATGGTGGGATTTCACTAATTAGTTTAGTAACTTGTCTCAAGATGGGATCAAATGATGACGGTTCTTTATCCTCTACGCTAACATATTATATGCAAGAATTTTACCACTCACTTACCTCAACAAGAAAGGGATTTGTCCTCCCACTTTCTGTTAAATTATGCAATTTATTCATATTTAGTGCATATAGAGTGTATACAAGGTTACTTAAAGCACAAGTGTTGTTTGCCATTTCTGCCTAGTGTATTCCTATTCTATGCTAGTCGTTTATTTATTTAATTTTGCTAAGAAGTTGTATGCCAGTTATAATAATTAAAACTCTTATTCTGTCATATCCTATTTGATGCTCTTACAAGTTTTATTCTGTCATCTCCTATTTGTTCTGATTGTTTTATTTATTTTTTGTTCAATTTTGATTAGTGGTTTAACAATTACACATGAGAACATTATTATTTTTGTGGAGTTGGCAAGAAAAATAGGCAAATGATTTGAGTAGTGAACTCAGACTGGTACTAGATTGTTCGGGGATTTATTTGTAGAGAGAGAACGAGAGATGGAGAGAACCTAATTACATCTTTAAAATAATTTGGTTATATATTATTGATTTAAAACTTCGACGCATGTAATTGATTAAAAGAAGTAGACTTCTAACTGTCTAAGACAATCATTTGTATGGAAAAAGCTTTTCATTTCTTTCCTTTTGATTTCGTTTTGGAGAAAATGACTAATATATGAATATGGATTATGATCCTTTTGTATTGTGGTATTAGTAAAGGCCAAATGACGACCTATGAACTATGGACACGGATATGGGACACAGATATGACATGACACAGGCACTGAGACATGACAACTCCTAGAAAATTAGGACACGGGAATATAATTATGCATCTATTTATGCATACGTTTTTAAATAATACACATCAAAACTTGTAATCTTTAAGATATTTTATTTGAAGTAGGGAATATGATCTCACGGATTTAAAATATAATACTAATCAAATAACTATATCTAAGAAAATGATTTGAGTTCAATTCAACACTTTGAATAAAAGATGTAAAACCTCTATCTTTAAAAAGTATTTAGTGTTTATTTGCTTAAAATCCCTTTTATATCAAAATATTTTATATATTTTTTAAAGTAATGATAGCTCTATGATACCGAACATGTGAATATTATGACCATTTAAAAGCGTAACGGCCTCAAACACGTTATTTCTTCGACTTTTTAAAAGTGAACACGGTACCAACACATAATTCTTTAGGTTCTTCCTGTCCAACATGGTTTCAATGTGTTCGATACGTATCAAAAAGTATCATGCAAGTATTAATGTCCAATATTATCTATACGGATACAAAATCACTTTGAAGTGTCCATGCTTTATAAATGTTGCCTCACACATTCATTGACCTGATCATTTTATAATGAACATTTCCTAGGCATTGATGATGTATGATCTTCATTAGTTTTTTAAAGTAATCTCCGCATCAAAAGGTAATATCAAGAAGTTAGGAATTATAGGTCTGGGTAAAAGCGAAATCAATGTCCTGTTTTTTTATGAGTGACTGGGTCCTCTATATGTTATCTTTTTCTCCTACCAATTTTTCTTTATCTTTTGTTTCCTTGAGCCAAAAGACCAAAAACACTTGAACTTAGATTCATGCACCTAGAGATAAAACTAATGAGAATAATTTGTGCTCGTGCGAGTATGGCCAATATGAATTGGTTATGGCCACCTAGGAAAAAAGCATAAGCCAAATTTCTTATATCCAAAGTTACTTATTCAAGTGCTTGGCTTGTTGGTAACTATTTTTGTTCTTACTCAGAATTACACAACATCTTGTTCCCCCCACGAGTCTGAATTCCATACTTCACAAACCATTATAAAATATCGTTCATCTTAAGGCATTGCTTTCATTGATTCAATTCTTATTTTTAAATGTATAAAGTAAAGAGTGACTAGATAAAGCATAAAAAGAAAAATAATATCATGAGGTTAGGTAATATCTGGGAAATAAATTGGTGAAAGGTGCTCTGTAAAGGGAATTATAATGCCTTCACCAAATCTATCTCATCTATTTACTCTTATAACTTATAACTTATCTAATGCGATTAACTCATGATCACCTTATTGTATGCATCCTTGTATGGTGTACTCAGTTTTCCACCTCAGACCCCACTGTATGGCGTGTGTGTGTGAGCGTGTTTTTTTTTTTGGTAAAGGGCGGGGGGGGAGGGGGGGACTCCATATTTCCAAGTACCATCCATATGGAAAAATAATTCTCGCAATTGAAAGATTGAAGTTGTTGGTAACGTTATGATTGGAAAAAGATATCTTTTTTAGTTAAGACCTAGGTTATTTCGACATTTCATGAATATTCTAATTGGTTATTTTTTTTTCATGATCTTTCTTTTATAGATCTTAAGTTTCATATGGTTGATATTAACTTAAATTGGTTGCAATACTAACAATTCTTATTCATTTCCTTTATGTATTTGAATTTTTTATTCTGTACTTCTCGTTGTTTTACAAATAAAACTGATATGTTCTGCATCTGAATTATTTAAGCTTGTATTTTCTATTGACGAATCTTGATTCAATTTGTAGAATGTTTGGACCCTATTATTACACATATATACTTCGAACCATATTTTTGCCATATGCGAATGACTAACATACGTTAGGACTAACTTTTTTTTTTCCTTAAAAATAAAATTAGAAGGTGAAAATTACATTACAATATGTTAATAGGGTAACATAAACTCTCTAAAAAAAACCATTTCCTATACCTGATGATTACTTGTTACAGTGTCAAGTTCTGCATACGCCAGAATGCAGTGCTACATACAAAATTAAAATGAGCTACCTTGTGCCTGTGTGAATGTGGCCAATATAGAAGTGTATACACCACCATACAAAAGCGCAAATCATTAAAAAAATTATCACTCCCGAATTCCCATTAAGGGACAGTTCTTGTTCCCCAGGAGCTCTCAGCTTCACTTTACATTCCATTTCTAGATTTTCTTTGACCTAATTCTCTTTTGCCACTGCTTTGCAGTCCAATATCGAAATTCCTAGCTCTCGTGGAGCACAACTGACTATAAAATGCTAGACATGAAGGTCAGTTTAGAATTTCAAGCTTTTTTTACTAGATAATCTACATAAAAGTATATAACGTTAAACAATGTAGCACTCCATTGGCAATGCAAAAGAATTTGGGTCAATTCGAATCCAATGGCCAGTTTTCTGATTACGTATAGAACTATGCCTTAAACCAATCACATACAAAAGAAAAACCACATAACTTCCTTTTCCTTTTCCTACTATTTTATGCTACGCGCTTGTGATATACTTCTTTAATATCTTGTAATGATACCTATTGGAGCGTTCACACGAAGCTATTTATCTCCATATGTAACCTATTCAAAGCACGGCTATTGTTCTTTAATTGAGTTTTATTTTATTTCCGCAGGATCTGAATTTTATCTCTTAATATATGAAGGTCAGGCTATGAAGCCCCCTAAGTAAACTTTAGAATTTGATAAGGGGAGGGCAACTTCTTCTAGCCAATCGGCTCCGGGATAGCTAAAACATTAATTTAAATTACTTTATAGAATCGAAAGTCAACAATTTTTAACATTTTTGTTGGAAGGGACAATAACAACAACAATTTATAACTACGATGATATTAGTCCGATAACTGCCAACTTTGACGGTGTGGTGATACAGCATTGTGCTCTTTTAGTTGTCTCATACGACCTGTCCTGTTGAAGGTCCGCCTCTCTCGCTGCTAAGCTTCTCTGTGAATATCGTCCTGTCCTAATTTCAGGGTAGTCCACTTTCATGGATTCTGACCTTGGAGACAACTGCTGTTTAGTTTTTGCAGGGGCTTGACACAAATTGTGGTTATTTTATTGAACAATCTAGACCGTCAGTTAATCTACTTGTTAATGTATGAGTTCTTTAGTAGTTCGTATGACAAGTTAATGTCAGTCATGTTATGAACCTACAATTTGATCAGATGTGTCAAGAAACCAAACACAATTTTATTTAGCTATTCCACGCAGGCATGCTCCTCGGACTACACAACAAAACATAATTTACGCTTGTTTATTAGTTTAGAATAATTATCAGTTTTTTTTTTTTTTAATATAATTTAGTTTCTTGAGATTTGAGGTTGATATAAAACAACTATTCTCTTGCCCTTGAGGCATGTGGGCAAGGACACATAAATTGAATTGGTATTTGAAAGCATAGTTTAGTACTCTTAGCCTTCTCAAAAGATATCTCTTAAAAACATGATTGCATGCGCTTGGCCTGTTATTAGTGCTCACATATTCTGTTAAAACGAGACGAGCAAAGAGTTGGTAGGGTGATTTTCAAAAATAATCTTAATTCTAGCTCCAAGAGTTTCGGACGTTTTGGTGCGTGATTTGGAAGATGGTCTTTACAATTTTATTTAGATTATAGATGAGAAATGCACTATAGAAGAACAAAACAACAGCTGTTAACTTGCGTAGACATTATCATTTATGTTTGGATTTGAACAAAACAAGGTATTTTGTTACTTGATTTGGATTTAATACGGCAGGAACAAGAATAAAAAAGATATTCTTTTGTTGTTTCTCAAACTATGGAAAATTGAAGAGCCAGCTAAGATATCTATATATATTATTGTAATAAACGGTAAAGTAATCTCTGATACTATAAGAATCTCTCTCTTAAACTTTATCTAGTCCTGTGTTTCAGACCCTATTCTTTATCTAATCCTCAAAATTGCTATCTGACAAGCAAGGAAATTTTTTATTTTTTTTCCTGTGACTTCTTTCAGAAGCATTTAACTTTACCTTTGCTCTTGATCTCTTTCCTATTGATTTTGCTCTTGACAAACATTTAGAAAGAATATTCCTCCGAAAACTGAATTTTTTTCTTCCACTTCTTTAACTCCATAGATACATAAAAATATTATATTTAACAAGGAATCTAATGGACTGCTAGAGTAATGCTTACATCAACCAATGGTTGTGTTATCTGGATAAAATATCTCAATCTTGTCGATGGTGGAGGGCAATCTTTCACAGCCTTTATATGATTCTAATGATCAAGATATATGCAATTTGTTAATTTGATGAATGTTATTTGAAGTTATCACCACCACTACTTCTAAATATCGTTAATTGGATGATAAACGATTAGATGTTTCCATGATGCCTCTAAACATATAAATAAAGATATGGATAATTATCATGTCAACTCAGAGATACTAATGAGAAGAAAAATCTGAGGGAGGGACAAAATTTGCTGTTATGGCATGGTAGAGAACAATGAGAGTATGTCCAAGGAACTTCACGCATAAGCTGGTACTTCCAATGCTCATCATGATATGGAGTTTGATCCACATCACACGGTTCATTATAAATTTGATTTATATATATAGCATGCTCCATATTTTTTCTTTATAGACATTCTTTTGAATTCAATATCCTTCAAATTATGCCCTGTACACATTACTTAGTAAAACCGAGCATGCTACCTATTTAATGCATCCCATGAGACCCTGAAGTTGATTGAATTACTATAGACATAGTCTTCGCAAGTCTTATACCCGCTAGACAATATTAATTACAGGCATTAGTTTCTACCAATATATTTTAACATATGAATGATGCCTTTATCGAGAGAGCACCAAATATGATTTTGAGAAAATTTTACAATCACAAATAGGCTGCAGAGGATGTATTTGAATACATGTGTCTATGAGTTATACTGTATCAGTTTCTACTAATATATTCTGTCTATAACATATGAATGATGCTTCTATCGAGACAGTACCAAATATGATTTTGAGAAAATTTTACAATCACAAATATGCTGCAGAAGATGTATTTGAATACATGTGTCTATGAGTTATACTGCATAAGCAAAAAGTGCACAAATGCAAAAAGAATAAACCAAATCTGATGCAAATCGAAGATTCGGTCAACCTTGGGACCCAAATTTAATTTTCCCTATAGCCTATGATTCATTAGCATACCAAAGTTCATATTCCATTCATGTATAAAGCTCATCGGCACAGAAACCCCAATGCATGGAAGCCTAACAGACCAATTCGAAATCATGTCCAACGTTCAACATGCAGCCCATAGCTTCTCCTTCCCTAACATCCTCTACTCTTTGTCCCAGACTCCCCATAGACTCAGAAGGAGAATGTTGGTCACTTACACACCAGACCAAGAGCTGAGGCAAAGATCGGGAGCAGAGATGAAGAGGAAACTTGAGTGGTATGACCTCGTGGCCCTTGGAGTCGGGGGAATGCTTGGAGCTGGAGTCTTTGTCACCACTGGCCATGTTGTGCATGAGATCTCAGGCTCGGCAGTCTTTATTTCATATATCATTGCAGGAGCATCGGCCCTTCTTTCTTCATTGTGCTACACCGAATTCTCTGTTGAGGTCCCTGTGGCTGGTGGTGCTTTTAGCTATCTTAGAGTTACCTTTGGTAATAGATATTATTTCCGCAACTTCATTACATCTTCTCTTTAATTTTGATGCATAGATATTATTGATTTATTAAAATATTGTTCATTTTCTTAGGAGAGTTTGTGGGTTATTTCGGAGGAGCTAATTTGTTACTGGAATATGTTTTGTCTAATGCTGCGGTGGCAAGGAGTTTTACAGAATACCTAAGCTCTACTTTTGGCTGGGATGACCCAAACTCATGGAGGCTTACAGTCGATAGATTTGCTGAGGGATACAACGCGTTAGATTTCCCTGCAGCTCTTCTTGTTCTTCTCCTTACACTTTGCCTGTGCCATAGGTAATCATGTTTCTTTTTTACATTTACGTTACCTTGCTGATCTTTATTTCCAACATATATATTGTTCCTTAGTGTATGTTTCTTCTTGGTCATATTGATCTTTAGTGTCTCAATTAGATAGTGGACTGGTTGCTTATTCATCTTTTGCTTCCTTATTGGATTAATCATCTTTTGCTTTACCACTCCGTTAATGTCCTTATTGTACATCTCTAATATCTATATTGCT
Source organism: Dracaena cambodiana (assembly GCA_036321105.1). Lineage (NCBI taxonomy): Eukaryota > Viridiplantae > Streptophyta > Magnoliopsida > Asparagales > Asparagaceae > Dracaena > Dracaena cambodiana. Next base: position 42,329,285 of record JAYEPQ010000002.1, on the reverse strand, counting down.
CATTTGCAGTACAAAGGAAAGCTCCATGCTCAACCTTGTGATGACCGTCTTCCATGTGATCTTCTTTGGGTTTGTCATTGTCGCTGGTTTCTGCAACGGGAGCCTGAGGAATCTGACGAGGCCTAACGGGCTGGCTCCTTTTGGTATGAGAGGTGTCCTTGATGGGGCAGCAATAGTATACTTCAGCTATATTGGCTATGACTCAGTGTCAACCATGGCAGAAGAGATAAGGAACCCCTCAAAGAGCCTTCCTGTCGGCATTGCTGGATCTGTCCTCATCGTTTCTGCCCTTTATTGTCTCATGGCCTTGGCCTTATCCTCCATGGTTCCCTACAATGAGGTAATTAACTAGGGATTACGAGTCTGAAATATGTTAATCAATGAAACAATATATCCTTTTATATTTCATTCTAATTGGTTGCTTAATAATACATATTAGTATTATAACTTTTGGAGGCAATATAACCTTTCTCCATCTGCAAAATATCGCATCAATTTTAGTTTGTATTGTGACCTTAAATTATTTCGTAGTTGTGATACATATCCGCAAACTATCATGCAAATCAAAGAAGAAGATTTTTTTTTTTTTTTTCCTCTCTTGATAATACCCCAAATATTGTTCGTGACTTGACTTTTTCAACTTTTTTATTGAATCGTTCAGCTCTGGAGTAATTATGCAACCTGACACGTAAAATATATAGTAGGTGACCAAAGAAACTGTTTGATGCTAGGTATCTGAGAGTGCATCCTTTGCTTCGGCATTCCAGAGGACCATGGGGTGGAAATGGGCAAGCAATGTCGTAGGAGCTGGTGCGAGCTTGGGCATTATCGCATCCCTCCTTGTTGCAATGCTCGGCCAAGCCAGGTACTTGTGCGTTATAGGCAGGGCTCGGCTTGTCCCGCTTTGGCTAGCCAAGGTGCACCCCTCTACCGGGACTCCTTTGAATGCAACCATCTTCTTGGGTAGGTAGCTAGTGCGACAAGTCCCCTTCAAAAGTCTCAATCAAAATCTCTTCACAATCGATCACAACAAAAAAAGGAAAAGGAGTAGACGCAACACAAACTTAAAAGGAAACTTTAATGCTCCTTTTTTGAAATGTTTTGTTGGATTATCTTATAGTGATCACTCCAATATGTCTTAAAATGTAATATCGTAGTGCTTGTTTTGTTGTACATACAGTATGCTAGCTGCCACTGATAACGAGATACAGAAAGAGCTTGGCATTTTGATGGGTCATGAGCTTTTGTCCCCTATATATATCTCGTTATCATTTGAAAATACTATTTAAAGACATAAACACTATTGATTGCAATCAGAAGCAGCTAGAGACAATAATATACATCTTTTCAGATCATGATGAGTCTTATAAACTTGATAGTGTTGGAGAAATATTATATATATATATATATATATATATATATATATATATATATATATATATATATATATATATATTAGATATATATATATATATATATATATATATATATATATATATATATATATATATATATATATATATATATATATATATCTTCAATGATTGTGCAAAAAAATAATGATAGGGGATGCAAATTATAAATCTATTATGTTTGATAGCTTGCTCAACGTGACTTAAAGAACTAAAACAAATACATGTGAATTCATCGAGGGTTCTCTTAGATATTAGGTCTCCATCTAACTGTTTATGCTTCTATTTGCTCACATCTATGCCCCCAATTGACTAATTTAGGCCAAGATTAACGATATGATTTTGGATTTAAATGGTTATGTTATGCGGTATGAACTGAACTCCTAATGGTATATCTGTTGCTTAACTTGCTGCAGGGATATGCACAGCATCAATTGCACTCTTCACCGAGCTTGACATTGTGCTTGAAATGATCTCAATTGGCACCCTGCTTGTATTCTACATGGTGGCCAATGCACTCGTCTATCGTCGTTATGTGAAACTGAGCCGGAACCGTCCCTTCCCTACTCTTACATACCTCCTACTCCTCACATCAGCTTCCTTAGGCTTCTCACTATCCTGGAAGCTGGCGGGACGGCACTGGTGGGGCTTGGCCTTGTTTGGTGGGGCCTCAGTCGCTGTCACGGCCATCTTTCAACTCCTAGTCCCTTGCCACCGGAGGCCGTCGGAGTGGTCAGTGCCATTGATGCCGTGGCCTGCTGCAGCATCGGTTTTCCTCAATGTGTTCCTCATGACGACACTGAAGAAGAGGTCGTTCATCAGGTTCGGAGTGTGGAGCTGCGTGATCACACTCTTTTATTTGTTGTATGGGGTTCACTCGACTTATCATGCAGAAGCGAAGGAGACGGAGTTTGCGATGGAGATGGATGAGAATCATGGAAACCAAAACCAATCTACTCAGCCAAACAAGGTTGAGGTACAGGTTCTTAAGTAACCACTCATGAAAGTGCTGACATGTTGGTATGTTTCAGCCTTGCGTCTATCGTTGCCATATTCTATGAGTTTCAAGGCTCAAGCCTGCTTTTTGTTGATCAGGAGAGCTAGCTTCTCTATTTAGCTGATTGGCGTCAGTTTCCCTATCTCAATCAACGTGTAATTTTCAACCCTGAAGAGTGCTTCCATCTGTTCTTTTACCATCTAGTGCTCCATCTTTACTTTTGTTTTCTAGGATATTGCTCTTTCTGGGGAGATAAGTAGCACATAGATGGGAAGTTGGCTCTTCTGTCTATCTGTTAATAAGAATGTCAGTCAGGTTACTCGATTAGTTAGTAGTTGAAGGTAAAAACGGCGGACACAAGGGTTACAAGGGTTCTCTGCATTCCATTAGCGATACAAATATTTTTTTTTACTAAGTATCATAATGCAAAACAAAGTAACTACCATAAAGCAAATTAAAAAAAGAAAAGGCACAAGAGAAGTGCTCTGTAATCATCACTCCTCCTGCGCTGCAATGCCCTCCTCCCTGTCCTCCATCACAGGGCTGCTCTTCTGAAGATAGTCATCCTCATGGTCTGATAACTCTGTGATAAGCATACTGGCTCCCTGTCAAGAGAGCTGGGTCGAAACCGGATAGGTTGGCCAATGAAGCAACCTTTCATATCTGGTAATTGTTGCCTCCCCTCTTCTGCTCCCGGCGCCTGCTGCGTCTGCTGGGTCAATGGCCACTAGGCCTGCCGTTGTGGACTGGGTTGCTGGGTGACCAGCATTCCCTCCACCGACGTGCCTCTAGCCACTTCCGACTAGCTCCTTCTTCGATGTTTGGGATTCTTCTCATTCCTTGTCGGTCATGCTTTGATGAGACGTGAGGCCGGTGATGATTTCTGAGGCCAACCCTCCTCTGGTCATTCCCTCTTTTTAATCTGTTTTTTGTTTTTCGGCAGAGATGACATCAGAGATGGCCTCGCTGGAAGTCAACTACGTACCTCGCGCCGGAGATTGCCTCACCGAGTTAGTTTTGCCTTAGCTTGTCCTACCTTGATCAGTTCAGATGATTTTAGACACAAGCTATAAGATGCTAGACATATTTTCGAAGAAATTTGCTCCGCGTTGATCTTGTTAATGATTGTGAGGCCATGTTGGATATGATTAGAGACATTGCACTTAGAGATGAGACAAAGTGTCGTTTTCTCAGTGAGATCAGCAAATAACTTGTTAAATTTTTCGGAGGTGACTCTTTAAAGTCCCAAACGCCTGATGCTTTTTAAATATGGAAGACTTGTGTTCCTTTTGTAAGTGGTCATCGTAAACTGGCTTATTATCATCCAGGGGAGATCAATAGCAGGGATCGATGTTTCGAACCCTGGAGGAATTAACCATGATGATATTTGTGAGCCCATTGAGAAACATGACCATATTTTGCAACCATGCATGTACAGTTGTTCGATCTGTTTCGAAAATATATTCTGCATAATTTAGTGGTTCACTCAATGCCTAATTTCTGTATCAGATAGAAATGCAGAGCGGAACAAGAGATTACTGCTATTGCAGTTGCAGTAGGGTTATCTGGCGAGGGAGAAGAACTGAACTTTTCAGGAATTTCTAAAGGAGCACACCACTCGTCTTAGTGAGCACACATTCTAAAGTTGTGAAATTACAAATTTGCCACTTCATTTTGTAAACTTGTTGTTTGCCCGGGTAGGA
>JAYEPQ010000002.1:42272423-42317423 GCA_036321105.1 Dracaena cambodiana | reverse complement strand
CGAAAGTGGAGACGGAAGAAGAAGCACAAGAGGATGCGGAAGTGGAAGCGGAAGAAGAAGGTGAAGAAGAACACAAGCAGATGCGGAAGCGGAGACGGAAGAAGAAGAGGAAGATGCGGAAACGGGAGCCGAAGAAGCACAAGAAGATGCGGCAGCAGGTGCAGAAGCGGAGGCGGAAGAAGAAGAAGACGAGGAAGAAGAAGAAACACAAGCAGGTGTCTAGTTAAACCCTGCTACTAAATTAAAGAATTTGTAACACAACAATAAAGATGAAAACCAATATAATTTAATCAATCAACCACTGATGATTCGAAAATGATATGCACTTCCATCATTCAATTAATACTCATTTCTATTCAAGATTTCAAGTAGTTCAAATACGGAAAAATAGCTTTGCCAATTTCATCGAAAAGTGGGGAAGAATTTACAGTTCATGAAATATGTATGCAGCATATCATTTGCATTCAATTAGACCAAATAAATCAAGCGTTACTGATGAGAAGCAGCCAAATATGGGAAATAGTCAAATATGAGATCACTTAACACAGATATCAAAAAGAACACTTGGCACATGCCCGTGGAAGTCTATTCACTCATGTCTGAAATTAGAGGAAAACCATAGCTATCGTGGTTGTTTTATGGTTAATTTTGACCTAAGTGAAAAATATAATATATATATACATTTAATTAAATAAAGCAGGAAGTATAAAAATAAGCATAAATATTAGCATGTTAAAGTGAGTCAAAAGAACTCACTTTTGGCTGAGTCGTTCCCCTTCCTTGCTTCCGCTCTTCTTCTTCCCGTACGTTCTGCAAGCATTCCAATTTCTCAGCGTTCCAGAAGAGGGATGAGAATGAGGTTTTGGATTAAGATATAGCCTATTTAGTTGAGATCCAACAAAAAATATTTTTTTGGTTAAAATTTGATTTCTTTTCAACTATTTAGATTTCTATCCGATTTTCTCTCAACTATTCAGATTTATATCCAAACAAATCCCAATATATATTTATATTTATTATTATTATTATTTTCAGATTTTTTTTTCATTTCAAAGAAATTTGAAAAAAATGGTCGTTACATTCTACCCCCCTTAAGAAAAATTTCGTCCTCGAAATTTCTTTAAACTTAAATGATGGAGAGGGGTTATACCTTTATTCAAATAAGTGTGGAAAACGTTCTCGAATGTCTTCCTCTCGCTCCCAGGTTGCTTCCTGATTAGAATGTCGATTCCAAGAAATCAACACAAGTGAAATTACTTTGTTCTTCAAAGTCTTCTCCATTCGGTCAAGTATGGAGACTGGTTCCTCTGGATAGGAGAGGTCTGGTCCAACCTCCAATTCTGAATAGTCCACGATATGCTTTTCATCATGAACATATCGTTTTAATTGCGAGACGTGGAAAACGTTATGTACTTGCTCCAGTGTAGACGGTAGTGCCAGGCGATAGGAGACTTTGCCTATCCGTTCCAAGATTTGGAAGGGTCCGATAAACCTTGGGCATAACTTTCCACGATTGCCAAAGCGAATGACCCACGTGTGGGCGACACCCTCAAGAAGACTGAGTCCCCAACTTCAAATTCCAGAAACCGTCGTCGTTGGTCTGCCAAGTTCTTCTGTCGATCTTGAGCTGCTCTCAGATGCTACCGTATTAAGTTAATTTTATCTACTGCCTGGGTAATTATCTCTGGTCCAAGCAATTTTCTTTCTCCAATATCATCCCAATATAACGGAGACCTACATTTCCTTCCATACAGAGCCTCAAATGGTGCCATCTTGATACTTGCTTGGTAGCTATTATTGTAGGCGAATTCCACTAGATGCAGGTAATCCTCCCATGAGCCCCCAAAGTCAAGCATACAGGCCCTCAACATATCCTCCAATGTCTGGATAGTCCTTTCTGATTGACCATCTGTTTCTGGATGATATGCTGTGCTAAATTCTAATTTTGACCCCAGACTATCTTGCAATTTCTTCCAAAACTGAGAAGTGTACCGAGCATCTCGATCCGATACAATACTGATTGGCACACCATGTAATTTTACCACTTCACGCATATACTTCTCTGCCAACATTTCGGTAGACTGTCCTACACGAAATGGTATGAAATGCGCTACTTTAGTAAGGCGGTCCACAATCACCCAGATTGCATTATTACCCTTGAGACTACGTGGCAATGCGGTAACAAAATCCATAGTAACTCTCTCCCATTTCCATTCAGGTATGGGTAGAGGTTGAAGGAGTCCCGACATTCTTTGATGCTCTGCTTTAACTTGTTGACAAGTCAAGCATTTGGATACAAACTTGGCGATTTCACGCTTCATTCCATGCCACCAAAAATATTGCTTCATGTCTTGATACATCTTTGTTCCTCCGGGATGGATTGAATAGACTGAACTATGAGCCTCTGATAATACTTCCTGCCGAATTTCTCCTTTGGGCACACACAACCTGTTGCCAAATCGAAGAGACCCATCTGCGTGAATACATAAATCTGTTCTCCGTCCTTCTTCTACTTGTCTTCGAAATCTTTGCAACTTAGGATCATCTTTCTGAGCTTCTTTAATTTTCTCTACCAATGAAGGTTGAAGTTGCAAAACCAGCATTTGAGCCTCAGCACCGGGTAAGAAAATTTCTAATTCTAACTTTATAATCTCTTCAAGTATCTCTTTTTGCTGAGTTAGAACCATTGCCATTGGCTTCCTGCTTAAAGCATCTGGTACCACATTGATCTTACCCGGATGGTACTGCAAGTTGATGTCATAATCTGCCATCAATTCAAGCCACCTTCTCTGTCTCATATTAAGTTCTTTCTGAGTGAAGATATACTTAAGGCTCTTATGGTCTGTATAAATCTCTACTCTACTACCCAACAAGTAGTGTCTCCAAATCTTCAATGCAAAAATCACAGCTGCAAGCTCCAAATCATGTGTGGGATAGTTTTTCTCATGTGGCCTCAATTGTCTAGAAGCATAAGTTATGACCCGTCCCCGTTGCATCAACACACAACCTAGCCCTTTGCCGGACGCATCATGTACACAACCATTCCTTCGGTCCCTTCCGGAACGGCTAATACTGGTGTTGTTGTGAGCCTCCTTTTCAACTCATTGAAAGCTGCATCACATTCAACTGTCCAGTCGTACTTCTCTCCTTTCCTCGGCAGTTTGGTCAGAGGCCCTGCAATCTTAGAAAAGTCCTGAACGAACTTTCGATAATAACCTGCCAATCCCAGAAAGCTCCTCACTTCTGAAATATTTTTCGGAATCGGCCAATCCTTCACTGCTGAAACCTTGCCAGGATCAACAGAGATTCCTTCTTGAGAAATAATGTGTCCCAAAAATGAAACACTCTTCAGCCAAAATTCACATGTGCTGAGCTTTCCATACAATTTCTTTTTCCTTAGCGTCTCCAAGACTACCCTTAAATGCTTAGTGTGATCCTCTTGGGTCTTAGAATACACCAATATGTCATCTATGAACACCACAACGAATTTATCCAAATATGGAAGGAAAATTCGATTCATTAAGTTCATAAAAATTGCAGGTGCATTTGTTACTCCGAATGGCATCACTAAGAATTCAAAATGCCCATATCGAGTCCAGAATGCTGTTTTAGGAATGTCTGACTCCTTCACTTTCACTTGGTGATATCCAGACTTAAGGTCCAACTTGGAAAATACTTTAGCACCTCCAAGTTAATCAAACAAATCATCAATTCTCGGTAGTGGATACCGATTCTTGATAGTGACCCTATTCAATCATCTATAATCAATGCATAATCTTTTGCCTCCGTCTTTCTTCCCAGTCAAAAGTACTGGTGCACCCCAAGGGGAAGTACTTGGTCTAATAAAACCTTTAGCTTCCAACTCGTCTAATTGTACCTTAACTTCCTTTAGCTCTGCTGGACCCATTCGATATGGTGCTTGAGAGATTGGTGTGGTGCCAGGAAGAAGCTCGATGGCGAACTCCACTGTCCTGTCTGGTGGTAGTCCTGAGAAATTCTCGAAGATATCTAAGAACTCCGACACCACTGGGATGTCCGCCGGTATGACATCCATTTGGATTATTACTCCTTCCCTAGGTTGAGCTCTGAATTCTGCTGGCTCCTTGGTACTGCTGCCCCCGATGAATTCGAAGTCCAGGTGATTCGGTATCTTGAAGACGACGCTCCTCCTCCGACAATCAATAATTGCATGGAAGGTACTTAACCAATCCATTCCCAATATCACATCAAATCCGTGAGTATCGATAACCAGGAAATTAGCATAAAATTCCCTTTTACAAATCACTACAGGACACATTCTACACATTTGATTAGAATCAATACTCCCATTACCCGTACTAATTCTCCATCTAATGTTCAGGTTTTCACAAGGTATGGCATGTCGTGTCACAAATGTAGAAGAAATAAAGTAATGTGATGCTCCTGAGTCAAATAAAACGGATGCAGGTACATGATATACTAGAATCATACCTGTCACCACGTCATCTGACCTCTCCGCTTGCTCCGCAGTTAGATTATATGCTTGCCCACGTCCTTTATCCACTGTCATATTCTTCTTGGCCTGCTCGTAAACTTTATTTTGAGGTGGAAGTGGTCACCTATTCTGACTGCTGATTTGATCATTGGGTGGTTGTTGTTGTTGGGATGCTGGAAGAAGAGGCATTGGCCCCCTGTTGCTCCTTCGTGGGCAATCTCCGATCTGTGTTCACTTGATCCACATGCTAGACATAAGTTGTTGGCATACCGACACTCCTTGATAGTGTGTCCTAACTTCTGCCAATGTGTGCAAGTGACCTTCTGTTGCGAAGAAGTAACTCGCCGGCTATCCGCACTCCTAGCTGAAGTTCCACCCAACATTTGACTGGCCGACCTCTTGGGGGCAGAAGATTGAATCCTCCTCTCCTTATTTATTACTTGCTCTACATCCTGAGCTGCATCAATAACCTCAGCATAGGTCTCTATTCTGGAGGTTACTAAATATTTCTGGATATCTATCCTCAATCCCTGTTGGAAGCGATGAGCGCGATCTGCCTCATTTGACACCATGTACGGCGCAAATTGACTCAGATGGACAAACTCTGATGCATACTCCTCTACTGTCATCCCGGCCTGCTTCAAGTTAATGAATTGGTGTTCCATTTCCCTCCTGGCTGTTCTCGGAAAGAACCTTGCAAGGAAGCTCGTTGTGAAAGTTTCCCACGAGATTGGTTGGGATAGTCTGCTCTCCTCTGTTTGCCACCAAGCCCTTGCAATATTCGTCAATTGGATTTTGACGACATTCACTTTATCGGCTTCAGGAATCCGAGCGGCCCTTAATAAGTCTTCCATCTGCATGAGCCACTGTTCAGCCTCCAAGGCTCCTACTGTTCCTGAGAAAGTTGCTGGATGAAGACGTCTGAAATCCGATATCCCTCCTAGACGCTAGTCCCTCGATTCCGCCACACGATCTAGGGTTGCCATCACTCCCGCTCGAAAGGCTTCGGCCTGCTGTTGTTGCGCGTCGACCATCTTGCTAAGCAGTCCCAACATTTCATTGGCATCAACGGAGTTTGAGGTCGAACCGGAATTTCCCCCATTCCTATTGGTCTGACGGGCCATCCTTCTGAGGAACAATATAATGTAAGTATTACTTAAATAAACATGATAAAAGTAAATAGATATACGTAGAAAATCATATTTATGCATATATGTGTATAGTCGTATCAAACCTTAAATAGTTTAGTAAATTTAAACTATTATACTTATTTATTTATTTGCCGACTGTAATGATATTCAAGTTTGTTCAAATCACTTGAACAGACTTAAAAAAACCTGGCTCTGATACCACCTGTAACGCCCCACTTCCAGTAGTGTGGAAAGCTGGAACGTTCGGCGTCAAATGATAACTCGACGAGCCTCAAACAAAATATTACAGTCACCATTTGAAATTTAATATGAATAACATGCAGAAACTATATGAATTTTTTTTTCTTTATCAAAACAAAGCAATAATAAATTCCCTCAAAATAAAATTAACAATGTCATAACAGATAAATTCTTTCTGAAAAGAAAAGGACTGTCTCATATGAAACTAAATATAGAGCCATGTGCACTTATTACATTTTTTTTTAAAAGAGAGCAGCTAACAAAAGGAAGTAATTACTCCTGCAAATCTGCTTGTTCCTGGAGGTACAACATATCCTATTCTGCCACTGGTGGATCTACCTCTTGATAGAGGCCTGCATCTGGTCATGCATAACCAGGATCGTCAGCAATGCGACCCAATATTAAATAATAAAGAACAACAAAAATAATGAATAATAATATCCCAATGTCAGGAACAATTATGCAAATGAAGGGCGGGAAATTTTACGTATTTATACTTATCATCACTATTACTTTAATCGGTGTCTTTTAAATTTTTACAATTAATGTCTTTTAGTTATAGGATTTGAAAATTCAAGAAAATATGAATGTAGCTGAGCTGAACGCATCCCCGTCTACCCCCGGGAAAACGGAACAGTAATTGATCGGAGCCTATCCCGATCCTCCCAAAAATGGGAAACAGTAGCGCAGTAATTTGATCGGAGCCTATCCCGATCCTCCCACAAGTGGGAAACAGTGGCACAGTACAGTTACGTTCAGCCATCTAATTCATACAAACCTAAATTTTCCCCCAAATTCCCAGTGTATTTCAAGTTCGGTGTTAATTATCAATTTCAATATAATTTATGATCTCAGTAATTTCAGTTCAGTATGTAGATCGGTGATAATAATTAGAGTTCAGTGAACAGTAACAATATCAGTGACAATATAACGTTGCGGTAATTTAATTATCTATCACCAATCTTATACAATAACAATTTGCATTTATACAGTGTCTTTTCGGGCTTTATTTCCAATATGATGTATAATAAAGTGATTTACAATATAGGAAAAATGGGGCTCACTACTAAATATGTGTGCATTTAGAATTTCCTAAAGTTGACTTATCATTGCAAGGAGAAAGAGAAGCAGCAGTAGCTGAAATATAAAAAAAAAAATAAGAAGTAGAATTTCTAAATGCGCACCCCATTCTATTTAGTAAAGTAAATTACAGCATAGAGGAAGTGGTGTTCACTAGTAAAATATGTGTGCATTTAAAATTTCCTAAAGTTTTCCTGCAATGTTGAGGTAGTCCTAAATGCGCACCCAATACTATATAATTAAGGTGAATTATAACATAGGGAAAGGATGCTCACTAGCAGAGATATGCGCATTTAGAACTCCCAAGAGTTTCCTGCACTACAACCAGGTAGTTCTACCTACACACCACAACCTATTTAGTAAAGTGATTTACAACATAGGGGAAATGGTGCTCACTAGTGAAATAGGTGCGCACTTAGAGCTTCCTAAGGCTTCATTGAAATTTCAACCAAACAGGGAAAGGAAAGAGAGGAATTGAAGTAGCGGTAGCAGCAGAAGCAAAAAAGGAGAAGAAAAAGAAGTAGTCTAAATGCACCCCCCTTACTACATAATAGTGATTTACAACATAGGAGAAAAGATGTTCATTAGCAAAATATATGTGCACTTAGAACTTCCTAAGTTTCCTTGAAATTGCAGCCAAACAGGGAAAGGAAAGAGAGGAATTGAAGTAGCGGCAGCAGCAGAAGCAGAAAAGGAAAAGAAGGAGAAGGAGAAGAAGAAACACAAGCAGGTGCGAAAGTGGAGACGGAAGAAGAAGCACAAGAGGATGCGGAAGTGGAAGCGGAAGAAGAAGGTGAAGAAGAACACAAGGAGATGCGGAAGCGGAGACAGAAGAAGAAGAAGAGGAAGATGCGGAAACGGGAGCCGAAGAAGCACAAGAAGATGCGGCAGCAGGTGCAGAAGCGGAGGCGGAAGAAGAAGAAGAAGAGGAAGAAGAAGAAACACAAACAGGTGTCTAGTTAAACCCTGCTACTAAATTAAAGAATTTGTAACACAACAATAAAGATGAACACCAATATAATTTAATCAATCAACCACTGATGATTCGAAAATGAGATGCACTTCCATCATTCAATTAATACTCATTTCTATTCAAGATTTCAAGTAGTTCAAATACGGAAAAATAGCTTTGCCAATTTCATCAAAAAGTGGGGAAGAATTTACAGTTCATGAAATATGTATGCAGCATATCATTTGCATTCAATTAGACCAAATAAATCAAGCGTTACTGATGAGAAGCAGCCAAATATGGGAAATAGTCAAACATGAGATCACTTAACACATATATCAAAAAGAACACTTGGCACATACCCGTGGAAGTCTATTCACTCATGTCTGAAATTAGAGGAAAATCATAGCTATCGTGGTTGTTTTATGGTTAATTTTGACCTAAGTGAACAATATAATATATATATATATATACATTTAATTAAATAAAGCAGGAAATAAAAAAATAAGCATAAATATTAGCATGTTAAAGTGAGTCAAAAGAACTCACTTTTGGCTGAGTCGTTCCCCTTCCTTGCTTCCACTCTTCTTCTTCCCATACGTCCTGCAAGCGTTCCAATTTCTCAGCGTTTCAGAAGAGGGATGAGAATGAGGTTTTGAATTAAGATATAGCCTATTTAGTTGAGATCCAACAAAAATATATTTTTTTGGTTAAGATTTGATTTCCTTTCAACTATTTAGATTTCTATCCGATTTTCTTTCAACTATTCAGATTTATATCCAAACAAATCCCAATATATATTTATATTTATTATTATTATTATTTTCAGATTTTTTTTTTCATTTCAAAGAAATTTGAAAAAAATGGTCGTTACACAAACGAACTCAAAAAACAATAAAATTTAATTCTAAAATAGTTAAGGCTATAGAGATAATGATCCAAATAATAATTTTATAAAAAGCTAATGCGATTACTATTTTTTGTATCACTAACTCAAATAGCTTATCTGAGCAGTCGGCTATCATCAGTTCAAATAAGTTACTTGAGTTAGTTGGGAAAAAAAACAATGATCTCATTTTTTTTAATTTTTGGGGATCATGATCACCTCATTAGCTTCTTTAGAATGAAATTAAGGTTTTGGAGCTTATTTGTCCGTCCATAAAGTAGATAGTAGATAGAATATATTCATCGAAAACTATTAATTTCATCTACTCGAACGAAAGCCAAATCAAAACTAAAATTGGATATTAATGAATCATAGGAGGCTAAGATCATAACTCCAAGAAAGCATTTGAAGAAAATATTGGAGATTGTGGAAATAGACTTCCACTCAAAAACTTACATGAGCTGTCAGCTCATTTTTCATTATTCCAATATGCGCACACGTGTGTGTGTGTGGTTGTTGCATATGAGCTGCATCATCAGGTAAATTACACAAGTCAATGGCAAAAAAAAATAATGATCCCATTATTTTTCAAATATTTTTTAGAATTATGATATCTATGTCCTTAATTTCTTTAGAATCAAATTCCATAAATTTTAAAGTTTATTTGTTCTTTAATTAAGAGGATATAAAATGTCGTACTGTTAGCTTTGCACTTACTTGATTGAAGACCAAATCAAGACTAAAACCCAAGAAATTGGGTATGAGTGAATCCTGGGGGTCGACATTATAATAAAAAAAAAAATTAGAAAAATTATTAGAGATAGTGAAAATGAACTGCAACTAAGGTAACTTATGTGTAATAGCACCTCATATATATATATATATATATATATATATATATATATATATATATATATATATATATATATATATATATATATATATATATATATATATATATATATATATATATATATATATATATATATATATATATATATATATATATATATATATATATATATATAAACGAGAAATTCACCGGCGGTGAAGAGAGTTCCTTCACCGCCGCTTAGGTGACTTAATAAAATTTTTACAGGTGAAGCCACTCAAGATAACAAATAAAAGAAATTCTTTAACCACCCTTTGAGTGGCGCCATATGTAATAATTTTATTGGGTTACCTAAGTGGCGGTGAAGAAACTCCCTTCACCGCCGGTGAATTTCCCTTTTACTCTCTCTCTCTCTCTCTTTCTTTATATATATATATATATATATATATATATATATATATATATATATATATATATATATATATATATATATATATATATATATATATATATATTCGCCAACTCAGGTAAATTATGTGAGCTAGTAACTAAAAAGTAATATTCCAATTATTTTTTTCCAAACTTTTTATACAATCATAATATGTACTTCTGAGTTTCTTTATAATCAAATTTCATAGGTTTTAAAATTTGTTTGCTCTTCAGTAAAGTAGATACAAAGTGTTGCGTTCACCGAAACTGTTAATATTATATCTACTTGATTGAATGTCAAATCAAAACTAAAATCAAGAAATTCATTATGAGTGAACCCTAGGGGGTCAAGATCATAATCCAAAAGAGATTTTTTTTAAAAAAAATATTAGAGATAATTGAAATGAACTGCAACTCAGATAACTTACGTCAGATAGCGACTTATTTCTATTATTATTATTATTATTATATAGGGATTACTATAGATAAGCTGCCAGCTCAGGAAAAGTATGTTAGCTAGCGATATAAATATAGTTGATCCAATAATTTTTTTCAATTTTTTTCTAGTATTAGTATCTCTATCTCCTTAACTTCAAATAAAATTTCATAAATTTTGGAGTTCATTTACTTTTTATCAAGTGGATACAAATTTTATATTCATTGAAAATCGTTAATTTAAGTGAAAACTTGATGGAGTACCAAATCAAAACTAAAACCCATAAATTGCGTGTGAGTGATTCCTAGGGAGTCAAGATCATAATCCACAAGAAAATTAAAAAAAAAAATTATTGGAGATAGTGAAAATGGACTACAGTTTAGATAACTTGTGTGAGCTGTCAGCTCATTTTCATTATTCTCATATATATATGGAATTACTATAGGTGAGCTTCCAGCTTAGGAAAAGTTATGTGAGCTAGCGGTAAAACTATAATGATCCAATGATTTTTCTTTAATTTTTTTAACAATTACTTTCGGATTAAATTTTGGAGTTCATTTACCCTTTTATCAATTGCATACAAAATGTTTTATTCATTGAAAACCGTTAATTTTGTGTTAACTTGATGGATGACCAAATCAAAACTAAAACCTAAGAAATTGGGTATGAGCGAACCATATAGAGTCGAGATCATAATCCAAAAGAAGTTTTTTTAAAAAAGATTATTGAAAATAGTTATAATGAACTACAACTCAGGTAACTCGCGCGAGTTGTCAGCTCATTTCCAATATATATATATATATATATATATATATATATATATATATATATATATATATATATATATATATATATATATATATATATATATATATATATATATATATATATATATATATATATATATATATATATATATATATATATATATATATATATATATATATATATATATATATATATATACAGTTTGGAGGAAAAAATGTATCTAATATGACACCAAAATGGAGAGAGAGGAGAAAGTGTATCTAATGTGACACCAAAGTGAAGTTGTCTATAGAAGCACCATAAATCTCAATATAAATAGTATTTGTACAAAATCCAAACTATTAATTATGATCTCCACGTTAAAAAATGATAGTATACAAAAAATCATGCATTTTAAGTACTTTTTTACTGCATATTGGATATGTACAAAATGAATGGTTTTTCAATAATAAAACAACTAAAACTTCTCGAACGATGATAAAGAAGTGTCTCAATCACATGATTTTTTATATATCATATATTTAGAGCATGAAAATTATAATCAACAGTTCGAACTGTTCACATGCAATCTCTATGTTGAGATTTATGACACTTTCATAGACAATTCTCATATGGAGTCGCCTTAGAGACATCATTTCCACACACAGTGGTCAATATTTAATTTAAAAGTTCGGACTATGATATGAGAGTTAGAAGGGATCATGAAATTTATTGCATATTATTCAGCAATAGTTCACAAATTCTTTTCTTAAAAAAAGGACTCGGCCAGAACCAGTGGGCCCTAGTCTTCATGCATTCTAGGGCTTACAAACAGGAGTCTAATTCGGGAAGGGAGAAACTTTAAAGGGGCACACCCCAAATGTGCAAGGGGTGTATGTATTGAGTGCTGAAATAATTGACTAAGGCAGCAAAGCAGCAAGGAAAGCCTCTAGACAGGTATCGCACAGGAGTGTGTGTCTCACAGAGGAGCCCGGGTGGGCACGGAGTGATCCGTGTATATAGGAGTATGGACCTTCACTTTTACGTCCATTGCAATGTAGGAGGAGGCGAGGACTTGCACCGCACATGTAGAGCGAGAGCCCCATAATCCTTTGTTATATTGCTTCTCTTCTTGTAAATTTAGCCCTCTTCATATAGAGGAGCATGCCCATATAACACTTATTTGAAACACCTGTGTTTGTTGCTAAACCAAGATAGTAAGGAAAGCAGAAGTTTCAGCTACTGTAGCTGTTTTAGTCCCACATCGTAAATTGTCAGATGTGGACACAAGCCAGAGCATATAAAAGGATGCGGCTCAGTTCCGGTTAAAATCACGCAGCTGCGTGGTGAGCACAAAGCGAACTATTCTTTCGCCTTTTACTAAAGAATACCGTGTGCTCGTCACTCAAAGCAGCATACATCAATTTTTGGAGGGTTGTCCTTCTTCCAAAGGACCCCAACAAAACAAACATTCAAAATTTTGAGATGTCACTTATGAGGAATCTGTCAGGGGCAGGAAATAGAAGTCACTGAAATGAGTGAAGCTCAGTGTTGCCATGGTAAGCCGGCCCACGTAACGCAGGCCTTCAGGCCATCTTCTTTCTACTCATTCCCTTATGCAGGATCAAATGTTACCATGACTCTAAAAAAAATCCTTCATATATATTTTTGTTCATTTGGAGAAAAAATAAAAGACTCTTTAACATTTTTTTTTATCATTTATCTAGTTTTGTGGATTCAATTCAAAATAAATAAGAAATATAAAAATAGGACAATTCACAATTCTTAGTTTTGTTTCAGCTGAATGCAAAATTTGTATGAGAAATTCTAAATGTGCTCACCTTTTTTTTTCTAAGTATCCCAATTGAAAAGTTCATTGTTATTACTAGTTTGCGACTAAATTATTCTAATATTTTCAATGATATTCTATTACTACAGAGTCTAATAAGTAATGCTAATCTAAAAACTTTTCCCTCTTCTCTTCTTTATCTCAAATGTAAATTGTCAAACAAAAAGAAAAATACTCTTTGTTTTTCCAAATCCATTCTCCAAACTTAATCTAAATATTACCATCATTGGAATTTAGAAGTGCATATGGGAAATCGAAAAGTTTTGAAGAAATTGAAAATACAAATATGCAATTATTCTCAATCGAGGATTCACCATGTATGAAGTTACGAATCAATTATTTTCTTAGTTTTTTAAAGTAAATATTAGAATGATTTTTTTAAATATTCTCAGTTTGATTTGGAAACATGAAGGAATTGGAGCTCTAACATTACTCGGATGCTAAAATCCGAACAAGTCAGATAGTCATTCGGATATTAAGACCCGAGCGAGCTAGAAAATCATATAAGTATTAAAATCCTAACGAGCTAAAAAACAATTTGGATATTAAGGCCCGAACAAATTGGAAGAAGGCAAAGGGAATGACACAAAGAGAAAACAACAACAACTAAGCCTTTTATACAAGTATTTGGGGTAGGCTACATGAACCAAAAAAAAAATCACGCCAGATCGATCACTTTGATATTTCTTCTCCATTCATTTCTATCAAGTAATATCTCATTATTTAAACATCTAGACTCCATATCTTTGTGAATCACCTCCATCTATATTTTCTTCGGTCTTCCCTTCGTTCTTTTAACTTGTCCTACATTGATAAACTCCCCTCTTCAAAGTAGTGCAATTGTAGGCCTACGTTGCACATGACCAAACTATCGTAAGCAATTTTCTCGCATCTTCTCATTGATTGGATTTACACCTATCTTAGCACGAATATCTTTATTTCTCATGTTATCTCTCCTGGTGTTGCCGTATATCCAACGGAGCATGCACATCTCTGCTACACAATGACACAGAGAGAAAGAAAAGAGAAAAAAAATAATCAAGGATAACTTGGAAAATATTGGGGAATGTACTTAAGAAAAACCTTTATTTTATGAACTATAAAATGAGTTTACTTACAAAGGGTACTTAGAAAAAAATGTGGGCAACATTTAGAATTTCCAAATTTGTATTTCAAGTAACAAGTATTCGAAAAAAAAAAGTTGGGCTATATGTTTGGGAGATTAGTTTTTAATTATTTTTGGTGGTTTGGAGTGAGTGATATGAAGTGTTCATATAAAATACTTGTGAGTTTTTTAAGTTTTTAGGTGTTCTTAGAACATCCCGAGTATCTGGGCATGTGTTTTAAATATTTTTTAGAACACCACGAACAAGGGTGTTCTAGAGTATTTTAAAGTTTTATACAAAATATGCTTTCTGTTTTCTTCATTCCACATCTTTTTTGCATTTTTTTACCATACTAATAAATATTTATATGTTAGATGTATATAAAATCCACAAAAATTCATGAGAAAACTAAACTCCCAATTATAAAATTGAACACCTCAAAACCCACTGTCAGAATATTCCAAAATACATACCACTAAATCACACCAAAATAAACACATTAAATCGTATGGATATATTAAATCTTCAATATTTTGATATTGGTCTCTCAAATATTTAATTTTTTTTTATTAGTCGTCCAAAACATTTAAGTTACTCCACTTTAGACTAATTTGTCATTATAAATTTTAGACTTAGTTACTCTCATCTTCTTAGTTATATTTATTACAAAAAGTAGTCGTAGTCTAAAAAACTTCTCTCTCATCTCCTCTGTCTCAACATAAATTGTCAAACTTAAAAAAAAAAAGTATCATTTATTTCTCTCAAATATATTCCCAAACTCTAATTTAAGCAGTATTCTCAATGGAACTTAGAAGTATACAGGGAAAGTTATATGAGGTTGCGGCTCATGTCTATATATATATATATATATATATATATATATATATATATATATATATATATATATATATATATATATATATATATAAAGTGACGTTATCATCAGGGAGTTGCCTATGAAAGCGTCGTAAATTTCAACATAGATAGTATTTGTAAAAGATCTAAACCGTCAATTATGATCTCCATGTTAAAAAATAATAGTATACAAAAATTTATACATTTTAGGTACATTTTTTATTGTATATTAGATGTGTACAAAATGAATGGTTTTTCAATAATAGAACAAATAAAGTCTCAATGATAAAAAAGTACCTAAATCACATAATTTTCAATATTGCATTTATTTGGAGCATAAAAATTAGAATCAACAGTTCGGATCGTTCATATATACTCTCTATATTGAGATTAAGAGTGCTTCCATAGACAATTCCCATATCGCGCGGTCTTGGACACACAGCAGTCAATGTTTAATTTGAAAGCTACGAGAGTTAGAAGGTATCGGGAAATTTATTGCATGTTTAAGTCCGCACTTTCTTATGTGAAAAAAATGACTAGGCTAGAACCAGTGCCCAGTCTGCGGGTCTAGTCTTCATGCATTTCAGGGCTTACACCAAGAGTCTAATCTGGAAAGGGGGAAATTATGAAGGGCACATTCCAAAAGTACGTGGGGTGTATGTCGCGAGTGATGAAATAATTGGCCAGGATAGCATTAGGCCTGAATATCGGTTGGTTCGAGTTTGAGTGGAAAATTTTCAATCGAAAATCGAATCGAGTTTCTAAACTCGAAACCGACCGCAATCTACTAATAATTGAAACCGAAAATTCGGTTTGGTTTGGTTAGGTCGGTTTTCGATTTTTTAGGCCTGCAACCCACAAACCCACTAGAATTAAAAATAAAAAATAAAAAATAAATATGCATTAGCCCAATTTTAAAAAACCAAAACCAAATTGGGAGAGAGAGGAGTGAGAGAGAGGGGAGAGAGACTATAGAAGTTGGGTATTTATACAAATTCGGTTTTTTCGGTCTGTTTCGGTTGGCGCTAACGCTACCAAAACCCGACTCGATACCGAATAAAATTTTGATTTTTCACCCGAAACGAACCGAAAACCAAACTAACCGAACCGATCGGTTCTATTTGGTTTAGTAATTCGGTTCGGTTTTTTTGAATTTGCTCACACCTAGATAGCAAGGTAGCAAGGAAGCATCTACGGCAGAGGACAGGTACCACACAAGAGTGTATGATTGAAGGGATGGGAATATGCAGGTTTACGGGTCAACTTTTGTCCGTTTTATTTAAAATTTTAAATTAAAAAATAAAAAATTTATTTTTAATTAAAATGTTTTGAATAAGACAGACAAAAAATTAACTCGTAAACGTATCCCTTATCATCCCATCAGTATCTTCCACACAGGAACTTGGATGGACAAGGAGAGATCCCGTGTAAGAGTATGGACCTAGCTTTTACGTTGATCCAGATATCATCCGATTGACACGCTGCAATGCAGGACGAGGCGAGGACTTGCATCGCACATGTAGAGGGATCGGTTGCTTTCAAGTGTCCGGGCTGGAAGCCCCTTATCCTTTATTACGTTGCCTTTCTTCCTGTACATTTAGCTCTCTCCGTATAGCCCATATAATACTTTTTTGAGCACTTGTTTTTGTTGCTAAACTAAGGGTATGTTTGTTTACCTGGAAGTAAAATAGAAGTAATGGAAGTAAACCTACTTCTACTATTTCAAGTATTTGTTTGGTCAAGAAAGAAGTTGGAAGTTACTTCTTATATGGTGAGGTATCGTCTATGTGGCACCTCACTTCCAAAATTTTCTTCATCACACTTTTGCATTGGAAGAGTTTAGGAAGTAAATAAGTAAAACTAGAAAATATTTTTTTTATTTATGTATCATCATTATCATTCAAAAAGTGATACTTTTTTCTATAAAAATAAATAAAATAAGAGAGATAATGTATATTTTAACTAATTAAATAATGTTTTCTTCACTTCTTAATACATTTTCTTCTTCTTATTTTAGCAAATAAACATAAGAAGAAATTTTTTTTCTTACTTAGATTTTAAAAGTTACTTCTAAATTTATTTCTTAACTTCCATTACTTTAATGAGCCAAACACATCCTAAGACAGTAAAGAAAGCGGAAGTTCCTGTCACTGTAGCTAGTTTTTTTTTTTTTTTTTCCCCCTCCCCTCTTTGTAGATAACCACTGTAGCTAGTTTTAGCCCCCACATCGAATAAATTTAGATATTTGCATATAAAAGGCTGTAGCTCATTTTCAGTTAAAATCATGCAGCTGCGTTGTGAGTCCATAGCAAACTATTCTTTTGCTTTTTACTACAGAATACTGTGTGCTTGCCCAAAGGACCCCAACAAATTTTTGGAGGCTGTCCTTCTCCAAAGTGACCCCAACAAAACAAACATTTAAATTTTTAAGTCGTGGAGGCAGCGCTAAAATAAGCATGATGTAGAGATTAAAGCTGGAATTTAGTTATATAATTGTGATATATGAGAAAAGATGTCATGGGTCGAAAGTAATTACTGGTATTAATGAAGCTCAGTGTCATTGAGGCGAGTCAGCCCATTTAATTAAGGCCATCAGCAACTGTAGGCGGTTGGATATAATTAGTGTAGCTGTTGACTCGATTGAGAGGAGGGTCAAATTTTGTCAAATTCTATACAAAATTTTGAATTAGAAAAATAAAATTTTTATTTTTAATTCAATTTTTTTATATAATAGACCAAAATTTGACTTGTGGACGCGTCTATTACCTTTCCTAGTTATAACAGCTTTGCCAAATTAATGAAAACCTATTATGCTCTCTACTTTCTCTTCTTCAATATTTCTTCTTCCTATTCCTCTCTCTCTTCTCTCTACTCTTTCCCTTTTGCAAGATCAAACATCGCCATGCCAAGTTCAAGTGGGGCTTGGAGCTCAAAGGCGGACCGTGAAAAAAAAACCTTTTCTTCTTTCTTTCTTTTTGTTCGTTCATAAAAAAAGAATCTCTTTAATATTTTTTTTCATTTATCTAATTTTATGGATTCAATTCAAAATAAATAAAAAACATAAAACGAAAACAATTCACAATTCTTAGTTTTTGTTTCAACTGAATACAAAATCTGTATGGGAAATTCAAAATGAGACCACCTTTTTTTAATTATCTCCATTGAAAATTTTCTTTTTAGTATTAGTTTATCACTATAAAATTTTAGACTAAATTATTCTTATCTTTTTAGTTATATTTTATTACTAACTGAACTAGTAACTCTAATCTAAAAACTTCTCCATTTTCTCAACGTACATTGTCAAACTCAAGAAAAGTACAACATATTTTCTTTAAAATTATTCTCAAAGACTAATCTAAATATTATCATCACTGAAATTTAAAAGTGTATAGAAAAAGTCAAAAAGTTTTAAAAACAATTGAAGATGGTTAATTCTCAATGGAGGATTCCCCAATGTGGGAGAAAGGAATCAATTATTTTCTTAGTTTTTTAAAATAATTATCAACATAATTTTAGTTAAATATTCAAATTTAGTCCGATTTGGAAACACGGAGGAATGTTCAAATGTCATTTGGGTATTATGATTTGAAATAGCCAAAAAGTTATTCGAGTATTAAGACTCGAACGAGTCAGAAAGCCGTTTGGATATTAAGATCCATACAAAGTGGGAGAGGGCAACATGAACATGATAAAGAGGAGAGAGAAAAGAGAGAAAGAAGAATGAAAGATAACTAGGGAATATTGGGGAGTGTATTTAGAAAAAAAAAAAACCTTTATATTTAAACCTTAAAATGAATGTACTTTTAAAAAAGTAGAGGTACCTAGAAAAAAGTTGGCAAATTGAAGCTCGGACATAGCTCGGGTATTGAGATCCGGGCAAGTCAAAAGGTCGTTTCAATATTAAGGTTCGAACAACTCAGAAAGCCGTTGGAGTATTAAGACCAGAACAAAGTGGAAGAGGGCAACACGAACACGACAGGAAAAAAAAGAGAAAAAGAATCAGGGATAACTCGGAAATAACAGGAGAATATTGGGAGACATACTTAGTAAACTTTAAAGTGGGTGTATTTAGAAATTGAGGGTATTTTAAAAAAATGGACGTATTTAGAATTTCTAATTTTTTTTTATTTCAAGTAAAGAAGTATTCTAAGAAAATATACATATAGTACACTAAAAGTTAATTATAAAACTTCATTTCCCACCTATTTCCTTCTGAAGCGAAATTAAACAGCCTCTAAAAACTCTTTTAGTGGGACGCAGGAGCGCAGGACCATAATTGAGACCATAACAGATAGAATTGTGGGCCCTACAAGATGTCATTTTAGGATCCAAAATCCAAATTGAGATTGCGGGTCGGATTTGGATCCGGTAAAACCGCAACCATTCGCCATCCACCAGTACGGCCGCCTCCTCATTTCCTCCTCCTAGGTTTAGGGTTTCACGGGAACTTCTAAAGGGGCACAACTTTTTTCCTAGTGAGCCCACTTTGAGTTTAGTAAATGGGAGAATTTCTTAGTGAGCACAATTAGTATTCCGAAAATACCCTTGAACTATATATTCCTCAACTCCCTCTTCTCTCCTCATTTCTCCTCCAACCCCCCTAACCCAAAACCCTAGCTTCCTCTTTCCTCTTTCCCCTCCACTTCCTCTCATCCTCTCTATTCTTTTCTCTACCTCCTTCTCCTTCCAAATCTCCTCTCTCTCCCATTCGTACACCCGACGCCGCTGTTTTCGCATGCGAGGAAGAGACGCCGCCGCCGCCGCCGACCCTGCCGTCACTGCCGGTGTTCTCCCGCCGCCGCCGCCTTCCCTCCATAAGTATGTGAGTTTTCCTAATTTAGTAATATTTATTTTAAAATTTAAATTTTTTTTATTTTTGGATCAAACAACTCTTTATTGTGATTTTGTTGGGATGGAAAGGAGGAGTTCTAGCAATTTTTTGTTAATTTTGATTTTAATATTTAGATTATAATTATGAAGAAAATTTAATATTGTAATCGTAGTTGTAATATATGCGAAAATTTAGTTATTTTTCTTATTGTGGAAGTTAATATAAAAATTTATTAGTTAATTTAGAAGTTTAATGGTATTGTCCTAATGGTTGATTAATAGCAAAAAACTGTTTCAGTGTCTTTAAACTTTAATATTACACTATCTTGCAACAAAAAAATAAATAGAGAAAATATGATATTTGTAATAAATTATACTTTGCTACTACTTACTTACACATAGAAAAGTTACTGTTTTGAGAAAAAAAAAATCTATGAATGAAATATCTTTGTATTGCATAAATGGATCCGGCAGAATCTTCTCGCGTTCGACCAACTGCCTTGTTAAGGAGGAAGAAAGCAGCATCTCGACCACAAATCCACGCTCGATACGAGAGAGAGAAATCGAAGTTACTGTAGATACTGAATTAAATATAAAAACTCCTAATTTGATCAGATGTGATAGTGCAAGATTAGAGGAAGGGAATACTGATGCAGGAGGCTCTCAATATGATCTTATCGAGGTCCAGTTGATTTATCTGTATTGAAGAGCTTCAAGACGCACGTTGCTTTCTTCGTTTTAAAAGATGAGGTAATTATTTCCCAAAAAAAAAACAATAAACCATTTATTGTGTGTGTGTGTGTGTGCATGTTTTATAACTATATTATATATACAGGAACGAGATCTACTGCGTTGTATTAGTCACTGGAGAAAAATAAGTGCATGGTCATTGACGACATCGCAGCCAAACACCCGATTTATGAAATTAGTACGTGGGTCTTCATTATATCTATTGGTCAAATGCTCCTACCAATACATTAGTGCTGTCGAGATTAGAGCATTTGTTGAGAGATGGCATCCGGAAACAAACACATTTCATATGCCCTTTGGTGAGATGACGATTACGTTGGATGATATTTCATGCTTGCTTGACTTGCCTGTAGCAGGAAAATCCATGTGTGTAACGCCCCATTTTCCAGAGAAATACGAAAACAGAGTGCATTAGCGGCGGGCACGTGTAAGTCGACGTGCACGAGGCCTATAAGTATGTAAAAGAAGAAATGAATGGAACTGAATACTAGTCATCAATCAGGATCTTGGAAGTTAGTCTACTGCTATATAAAAGAGAAGATATACATGTCTAATATAAGAAGCAACAAATACAATACTGATATAAAAGTTGGAGATAAAGTCCCAAAGGAGTGAAACATACTAAACCAAAAATACAAAAGTAGAGACCTATAAATCTACTGCTGCTCAACCTGCTCTAGAAAGTACGATCGTGTAATGGCGAATCCTCGCTTACATCTTCAGTACCTGAGCATGTGGGGAGCTCAGGGTCAAACCTGGCAAGTAAAACAATAAGAAGTACGGAGCGTGTAATATAAACAAATATGTTAGATATGAGTGTGGATATGAAAGAATGCGCATGTGTGGAAAATATTAAATGATCAAGTAATAATATCAAGGAAGAATGTACATGCATATCAAGTCTAATTGAATATCATATTTTATTTTATATTTTGAACTAACTGGTGAAGAAATAAACCTGTATCGAGAAAGTACCCGTGCATACCCGGGACCCAGCCAAGATGCTGGCACTGAACCAGCCGTGCCGCTAAGCACTCAAGTGGATACCGATTACTGAGTAATCGGTCGTCCCATCAATATGGACTAAACAAGAGATGATGGCTCAGTACCATCCGGACGCCCCTGCGGATAGGTCCATATTTTTGTTGCGCAATCTATCATAAACCTTTCACGATACAATATTTGTCAATCTTTTAATTCTCCCATAACCTAAGATTTCAAGTTATATTACATGGAAATCAATCCAGAATATGATGAACCAATCATGTCAAGGTTAATACATATACATGTCTAGTAACAAGCAAGATATGGTCCACGTCAAAATCAAGTTAACAGGCAAGTCAGGATTCATGGTACTATCAAGACATGTATATGTACTAACAAGGAAAATTAGGCATATTTTTATGTATCTTGTACAAGTAATTTATATGTATATGTCAAGGTAAGTATGATGGAGTGTCAAATCAAGTTAATAGGCAGTTCAGATCCATGACATTATCAAGACATGTGTATGTACTAATAAGTAAAATCTGGTATAATTTCATGTATGTTGCACAAGTGACTAGTATGTATATGTCAAGGCAAGCATGATAGTCATAGAATACTAGAATGTGTTATGCAAATAATGATCATGTATGTAAACCACATATATATACAATTATGCATCTAAATATGTATTAAGTAAGTGGGTACTAAATTGTAGGAATAGAAATTAAATAGGCTTAACACTATTATAACGATTGCTTTAACAATGAATGAATTTTCCAAATTCTAGAATGATTTCATGGTATGGAAAGTAGAAAAATTTATTAAACCTTACTAATGTATATATGTTTCAAGTAAACATGAATTAGCATAAAGGAATTATGACCTAATATAATAGCTTGCATAAAAGAAATATTTTAGTAAATTTAATATAATACTTATATGAAACTCTCTCTTTAAAACATGATAATGAATAAATAAATAAATGCATATATATACATATTTTCTAACGGCAAGTGGAAAATAATTTTAAAATCATTGCATTATATAAGAAGAACTTATGTAGGAAACTTCAAATTTATATCTAATATGATGAACAGTCATAAAGGTGGTTTCTTTGTAATTTCAAAATAAAACATATAGTTAAAGTTGTAACTTATAGTTTAAGTATAGGAAACCTTAGATAAAATCATAAATTTAATACATAAATATAGAGTAGAGTGTAAGAATCATATTTTTATATTTAAAATAATCATAGAGAATTTTGTATAAAGATATCACATTTCTAAAATTAAACAAATCAAGATTCTAAATTGGTTATAAAAGATTTTAGTTACAAAATAAAATTAAAAAATAAGCATATAGTTTAACTTTACAACTTATAAATTTAAGAATGAGAGATTATAAATAAAATGATAAATTTGATATATAAACATAGAGTAAAGTGTAAAAAATTATATTTTTATATTTCTAGAATAATCATAGAGATTTTTGTATAGAGACATTATCTTTTTAAGTTCTAACAAATCAAGATTCTAAATTAACCATAAACAATTGGAGTTAGAAAAAAACATGAGAGTGGATGTGATTTTACTTGCCTTGATTGGTTAGAGAAGGTAAGCCTATCTTGAGACTAGAGAACTTCTTCTTCTTTTCTTTTTTTCTCTTTTCTTATTCTTCTTCTCTTTTCTTCTTCTTCTCTTGAGTTTGAGTAAAAAAAAAAGAAGAGAAAATAAATAAACGGAAGGAAAGAAAAAGATATAGATAAAAAAGAGATATGGGGGTAACATGATGGTTTGTTATGCTTGGCCAAAGGACAAACATGGTGAAGAAGGTATGGGTGAATAAAAACAAAATAGGAATATGACAAATGAATACTAATAATAGGTTATTAGAGTTGTGTAAAGTTAAAATTTCAAATTAAAGTAACCAAAAAAAAAAGTCAAACTTCATCTTTACAAATCAAAAGAAGAGAGACTAGTAAAAATATGTGTATGACCCACCGGTGATTAAAATAATATTATTTTAAGTTACTATTTTTAAAATTTTAGGAAAATCACAAAAATATAAAAAAATGAGATAAACAGAACACATTTATTTTGGGATTAATCTGATATCAAGAATGTAAGTTATGATGAAATTAAGTTGTTACAGTGTGCCAACAAGAATCAGCAGGTTCACGTGAAGCTGCTGATACAATAACTCATTCCTTGGGCGTCAGTTATTCTGAAGCGTGGAATGAGATTAATACGAAAGGTGGTGCATCGGTTCGACTGGATTGGTTAAGAGAAAAATTTTGCGGGGTTATTGACACCGACACCGAACATAGGATTCGGTGTGCTGCGAGGGCATATTTACTGTATATTCTTGGTTGCATGTTTTTTACAGATAAGAGCTGTACAAGAGTGTCTATTGATTACTTACTATTGCTTCATGACCTCGAAGATGTACACACGTTCACATGGGGTGCTGGTGCTCTTGCATAGTTATATAGGCAGTTTGGGCTTGCTTCTCGAGCTAACATTGCTCAGATTATCGGGTATCTCACATTACTATAGTCTTGGATTTTCTCTCATTTTCCATCCTTTATGCCAGTGTCAAACCGGTCATTTACCAACGGTGAACCACTTGCTTGTCATTGGTTGAGCAGACGGGATTACAATATCTCTCAATCATATGTACAGTCTATTTGATCCAGTCTAGATAAACTCACCGGCAACCAGGTAACATGTTGCACTATTTATATACCTATGTAGTTTGCAAGTTACAAGTTGATCACCAATGTAGTTCTTTGTGCTTAACAAACTTACAGGTCGTTTGGAATGCATATAGGAATTATAGATAAAGCTATTCTTTCAGGGAAATTAGCTTTTATATAGGTACGTTGAAGATTTGCAGCGTGATTGAGTCTTACCATCTGGTTCGTGTACTAAGGCAATTTGGTCGCAAACAGTACGTTCCGCCTCCACCATTCTCACCGTTACGTGAAGCGCGGGCTGTAACAGCCAACAGCTATGTCGTAAAGTACACTTACATCAAGGAGATGTGGATAAATTGGTTAGATCACGTCTTGTATCAAGAACACCGTGGGTCCATTACCGATTACCCATCCAATTGCACATCAGATTATATTCCGTGGCTATCTAAAGTCTCACAGCGCTATCTTGGAGTAGCACCAGATGAACCCCAAGGAGAGGAAGGAAGTCAGTCAACCCGTCCGGATGTCAATGATGAGGTAATATCTATATATGTTCTTTATTTTATGTCCCATATAGTACCAAGTTTAACTGATGCTTTTATGTTTCATGAATTAATTCTACAGAAATATACACGTGAAGTGGCTATAATAGATCTATTACTTGCGCAAGGGGAGAACGCATTCAAGAAGTGGCATGGGATGTTATTCAGTGCACTTACGAAGATTAAAGCCGTGATCAGTGGTTGCACTCAGCCAGAACAACCACCAGAAGAACAAGCAAAGGAACAAGCACTAGAACAAGCCACTCCTGAAGCACCGGATACAGCGGTAATGACTCAAACCCGAAGCAGACATCACCCCCCAGGAAGACACAAAGACAGTGATTAGGTTATATGCTAAGTGCATTGATATGGATGTTGAAAAAAACTTGAAGCGACAAGTGACAATGTTCTCTTTTAAACAATTTGCTTATTTGATGAATATTTGCTCTTTGTTTGTGGTGAATCCTCACATTTGATGTTTGTTTGTCAAATATTTGCTTTTTGTTTGTACTGGAGCTTATTTGGTTTATCTGTATGTGTTGCAACCAAGTGACTGTTATATTTTTTTGTTGAAGTATTTATTTTGCGTTAGGGCTTGTGGAGATGAAGTGAGGAGAGAAGAGGGAAATAAGGAAAATATACCTGAAGAGTATCTTCGGAATAAAATTGTGCTCACTAAGAAATTATCCTCTTTACTGAAATAAAACTGCGCTCACTAGGAAATCTGGGCTCACTAGGAAGTAAAGTTGTGCCCCGTTAGAAGTTCCCCTGGACCGTAATTGATGGAATTGTGGGCCCTACAAGATGTCATTTTAGGATCCAAAATCCAAATTGAGATTGCGGGTCGGATTTGGATCCGGTAAAACGGCAACCATTCGCCATCCACCAGTACGGTCGCCTCCTCATTTCCTCCTCCTGGGTTTAGGGTTTTTCACCCCTCTTCTCTCAGTTTAGGTTTTTACTCCATTCTTCGACAATGGAAAAAATCCCTTCAATGGATGCCAACGCTCTCCCGCCTCACGTCTTCGCGCTGATCAAGAGCTTCTCCGCCGTCCCTCCGGCCGCCGTGCCCGCCATCATCGACTGCGTCTTGGCCTCCTCCGATCTCTCCCCATTTCAGCTGTTCTCCTCGCTCCTTCACTCTTTCCCCGATCTCAATCAGGTAAAAATTTACTAAAGAAAGCATCTTTCCTTCGTTTCTCGATGCAAGGAACCAAATTTTATCTTATACCAGTGCTCTTTGCCATCTCGCTAAGAACTCAGGTAAAATTTGAATCATTATATAAAAATTGTTTTTTTTTTTTTTTGGGCAACAGCTTTGTGTGTAATGTTTGCTTTGTGATCCCAGAGGCTCCAACTGATGCCTTGCGGCTGTTGATTTGGAGAATTTTCGTTCCCGCACTCAAAACGATCGGTGCTAATGATTTAGAGTTGGCCAAGCAGGTAACAAGGAACTAAAAGAAGTTGATTCTGTATTAGTTGAGAGATGATGAAGTTTTATGCATGCATACCCACTGAATCGACCTCTCTGTCCATTTTCTTGTCAGATTGAGGGTTTAATGTTTGATCTCGTGTCCAAGATGCAAACTTGGGAGATTATGGGGGAAACCTTAGCACTGTATTGCCTAAGGTCAGTTGGCCTCACTGTGGGTATGGTTCAGAATGACGAGTTGGCTGTTTACAAATGGGGCAGCGAAGATTTGCTGGAGTTCCCTGGGACTTTTCCTTTGCCGACTGCATGTTGCATATTGATTTCTTTGCTTGCTTATGTTTTGAGAAGTAGGCGCGATGTTCAAAGAGAAGAAAAAATGGAAGGGTTTGCCGCGAATCTGATATGGGACTTATCCAATTTGGCAGTTGGGATGTTGATGCTGTCTCCAGAAGTCCGATCTTTTAGTGTCCGTTTGCACCTTCCAACTATTTTCACATCATATAGTTTGCTCTCTTCGGTCAAAGTTTTGGTGCGTGGTGCGCCACATATACTTTCCAGGCATGATGCTGATATCTTACTTCCTAGCACAACATAGGGCATTGGATTATCTAGTTTATCTTTAATATTATTTTAGTTTTAGTATTTTGTTGGTTCTGCAGGTCATGTTTTGCAAAGAAAATCTGGAGACTTTGCATTTCTCTCTTTTCTCTTGGACATATAGAGAGGCTAGATGCATATTATGTGCTCTCTTTGTATTTCTCCTCATTCTACATGATAGAACTGAATGCAAATTTAGCAAGAGGTAATATTTGTAAAGAATTCGATGTAAGAGATAAAATAGAATTCTGGGAGGAAATGCGAAAGGGTTTGGTACGTTCTATGGATTAAGATGTTTATTTTTGTTTCTTTCATGCATGAAGGTGTGTCATTTTTTGCTTTACCTACTACAACCTTCGTTAATTCTCCAGGTTGACAAGGATGCATGTTTGAGGAAACAGGCTCTGCATATTCTTAAAATATCTTTGAGCAGTTATTCTTCTTCCGATAATAGCAATGGTCATTACTCTTCCAGTAATTCAAAGTTTGTTGTAGCTGGTTTTGACGAGCATACTAGTTCATGTACTAGGACATCCTATGCTAATATCACAAAGAGGGATAAGTGGGCTGAAGAAGAAGCCAAGTCCTTGGATGTTGGAGAAGTATGCCATCTCAGTGATGGTTGTTTGAGTAGTCAAGAAAGATGGAAGGTCTTTGTATTGTTGTATGAAATGCTTGAAGAGTATGGCACACATTTAGTTGAGGCTGCTTGGAGTCATCAAGTAAATTTCTATTCTTTAAATTTTAGACATTTCTCTCTTACTTTTATAGGAAAATACTGTGCATGCAAGATGTTCTATCTTTTTTTTTTTTTTGGGTACAGTATCCTATCCCATCCATCCCCTCTTCCTCTACAATCCAGATACATGTTAATGTTTTCTTTTAATTACATAAATATAAAGTGATTTTTCTTATCTTGCTTCTTGGTAAAGACACAACCTATAAGTGAAGGTAGATCGCAACATTAAGAATAATCAACATGTAAGTGAAAATAGGCTGGTTGACCAGCCTGTAGGATGTAACATCTTATGAAAGTAAAAATTTTGTTATTTTTTTTTTTGTGACATGAGAAATGATGCTTAAGGATACTACCCTCCCAAAGTTTACATCTGTAAATACATATGTGATTCTGTAAATTTGATTTCTGATGGTCAGTAGTCCATAGTAGATCTAGGACAAGGAGAACCACCCTTAGTTGTCAGCATATTTTTTGCAACTTATAAGGTCATACCTTTCAACTTTAACATTTTCTATTTCATTCTTCTTAATGTCTTAGTTGAACCATGTTGGTAAAGGCAAATGAATACTATGGGCTTCCTCAATTGAGCATGCTCAATATTATTTATCTAAAACATGCTGACATGCTTTAGATAATATTTCAAATCTGTTTGAAAGAGTTGATCTTGAGGCATGGAAAGGTCTTCGTACTTCTGTTTTGGGAGAAGTTGCCTCAAATAGTATTGCAGTAGAAGCATATAGTGGACACACATATGAAGAAGTAAGATTACTAATGAATACGGCTGCACAAAATAACTTGATAAGACAAACTTGCATTTGATTGAAATAGTTAGTGGATGATGGAAAGAGATATTGGACTGGAAGAGCTATGAGTGTCTAGATTATAAACATGAATTTTGCTACTTCTAGTCGTTTGTAGAAATTTATTTGTTTAGTTGTAATATAGGTGTATTTCATGACGAATAATGTTTTTTTTTTGTGTGTGTGGGGAGAGGGGAGGGGTTACAGATATGTGTAGCTTTTTAGGAGAGACAACTCCTTGCAAGAAATATGATTGTATGATTAACTATGAAGAACAAATATTGATACATGATACATATACAATATGATAAAGACATAATGATATGGCAAATTCTCAAAAAGCAGGTCATCACTAGTATATATGTGCTATCATACATAGACACAAACAATGCACTGTTATGGGTGCAGGATGCGCATAAAACATGTTTTAGGTGTGCAGGCTTAGGATATGGATATGCTGTGAATACAGAAATAATAAATTATGCACATTTTAGTTAATGCTTATCCATAATATATATTGGTAAGGCTATAAGCCTATAATGGTTAAAAGAGTAACATATATGGGATATATGAAATATTTAAAAAAGATTTATGGGTATATAATGACATTGACGAAAATTCTTCCCAGTGGTAGATAAAACTCCACCTATCACTTATTTTGGTCTTGCTTCACCATGATTTTCATCCCTTAGAGTTCACGTATACTGAAGGTCATGGGTTTTAGGGTTCATTTGCCTATCATCATTTGGTACAAAATACTATTGTTGGGAAAATTGTTACTTTTGCATCTGCTTGATCGTGAGTAAAATCTTATGTTATGTCCTTAGTTTTTTACTATATGTAGCTTTTGGAGGATGGAGACTTACGTTATTGCCCGATCAAAGTAAGAGGTGTGGGAAGGTGAAGTTTAGCTGCCATTGGAGGAAATTTCCATTAGATGGCCTTGGATATCCATTAACCTCATTTTTTAGCATATTAATCAATATGCACAATCATGTTACTGTTGATGAGACACAAATTTTACGTGTATGTCATGGACAAGTAATCAAATAGAATTGCGAACCCACAACTGGGATTTTCTTTTTTGTTATTTATCACGATCCTTTACCTACATGACTTGTGAAATCTGCAAGAATTTGAAAATTGTAGATTTTGACAATCGTTCTCACGAATAAGCCCGCTTGTTGAAGGATTCCTTTACTGTTTATTGGTGTCCCTTCTCTTTCCTTGGGAAAGAGAAAAAAATTTAATAAGAGCATTACACGTGATATCTATACTAATCCTAAAAGAAATCATGAAAATCAAAAAAAGATATCTACCAGTTGGGAAGCCCAACTAGGGAGATTGGATTTGTGTAACCCAATCCTTCTATCCCTAAGATGAACTCTAGGTGGTGTTTAGTGCAATTGCAAATTGTTCTCATTATCATTATATTGTGCATGCAAATAACTAACATATCTATCATCTAAATCAAAGAAAAACTGCAAAAGAATTGAGAGAGAACATTTTCAGAACTAGCAAGGGAAAGTTTAAGGGAACCCATGGTTCTACTCAAAAAATTTGTCCCTGCTGCCCGGAATTATGCATGATCCGTCTTCCTATTTTCTCAATTTTTCTTTGATTTTTGGATCCTTAAAACTCAAGATCTGGAGTTGCTTATATAGTGTTAGTATTTGAAATTCAAGTATTCAATAGGTCTCTCATATAGATAAGGACTCTCAATTCAAGTGAAACTTCAATAAAACTTGGATTAAACTTTCAGCTGGCTAGTCCAAGCTGGGAGTAGCAAAAACAGATTTGAGTGAATGTTCAGTTTTTGCAATTCACTGAAATTACAAAACTGTCACTCTCTTAGATATTATAATCTCTCTTTATTTGAACTTTGATTTTGACACTTTTAGATGTGTTGGGCGTGAAAAGCATTTTTCAAAATGTATGATATAGAGCAGAACTTGGGCCATACATTGACTTACAGAAATTACAAAATGATCAAAAGTACATAAATTGAGTGTAAAGTGACTTAAATGCCCTTACAATTAGAATAAAATCAAATTCAGTAATAAGATTCACCTGCTAAACCCATTTCTTAGTTAATAGGATGATGTTCTAGATTGATGTGTATATATATAGGGAGCGGACTTAGGCACTCGAACTGAGGGGCAAAGTTATTCGGAGGTGGAGCTGTTCGGATAGCTCATCGGGGGTGAGGGGGCGGAGTCTTTGGCCCAAAAATTCTATGTTATAACAATATGAATTCTATAATAAAATTATAATTTTTCAAGTCAATACATGATTAAGACATAATTTGATAAATCATTCCAAAGTCGTAATATTAATTCATATGTTTTTAATTTTTTTTTTAAACTAATGAGAAAGAAAATACTTGCAAAATATGAAAACAATCAACTGCTATCTAACGGATAAGAGGTGAAGACCCATTAAAGTAGAACAGAAGCGTATGAATTAAAGTAGGACCGAAGCGTATGAATCTTTTTGTTGGGATTTGGAGATCTGAGACAAACTAATGTTTTGGAGAATTTAAAGATTTGAAATAACGAGGCTAATCTAATATACCTACTCTTAATCTAAGCTATTTTAATTTAATGACCTTTGTGGCATTTTTGCATCATGCAATTTTCATTAATAATCAAGTCCGATTTTATTAATCAACATGGGCCGTTATATAGGCAAATACAAATAAAAGTCTCACAAAATTGGCGATGTGAGACTAAACTAAGTCTAATAAATATAAATATCATAAAATTTCAAATCAATTCTAAAAGAGATCTAATAAAATCTGAATAAAAATCTAATAAATCTTGGCTTAATAATTACCATTCTATGCCCTCATCATTCCCCCTTCTTTAAATTATTCATCTCCAGTGAATGTGGTGATAATAATATCAGGTATATGTGGGATGAACTGAAAAGTCTTTTGCATGAAATATCTTAATCAAACTATGATGGTGGTTGTGAAACAGGTACGTGATTTTCTACTCTGAGACAAGGTGTTTAAGATGGAACTGGTTTTTGCAATTGTAATACTCCAAATTTCGAGCTAGCTGTATTGCTCTCTTGAGACCAGTGGTGCCGAATAAGTTTACCGAAGTCAATTTTGGACACCGAAATAACTTTCGGTTAATGTAACTTTAAATCCACAAACCCAAATGACATTCGGTCTTCACGATTATTAGTTTTGTAATATTTAGGATTTTTGGAGATTTTTCTTATGAGGCCGAAAAATACTCCAAAAATTGCTAATTTAATAATATTAAAATCATTCTTCCAATTACTTCGGAATTTCGATTCATTTATTCCGGACATCGAAACAACAAACGGATAATTTTGTAGTGTTCCCCTCGTCGAGCACTACGTTCTACATAAATTTGGTAGTATTTGAAGAATATTACACGAAACCAAAATTATTAAATTATTAATAAATAAATAAATAAATTAATTAATTAAAATAAATGTGATTGAGAAGAGGAGTGGCAGCTGGGAGGTAGGTGGCAAAGAAAGGAAGAGGTCACCGTATGAAAGACCAATTAACAAAAAAATAAATAAAGTGAAAAATAAAAACCTCACCCTCTCCCTTCTCTCCCTTATCTCTTTGCCTCCTACTCCATTTCTCACTTCTCTTCTCTTTTCCTCTCCCTCTCGGCCAGAAACCTGCAGCAAAGAGAGGAAAATAAAAATAAAAAAAAACACAGAGAGAAAGAGAAAGAAAAATCAAACCGAACCGAAAATTCGAACCGAATATTCGAGATCAAGCCAAAACAAGTAATACTGCTATTTTTGTTCATTTTGTTATTTTATTCTATTTCCGTTCGTTTCGTTATTTAATTTACATTTGT
Source organism: Dracaena cambodiana (assembly GCA_036321105.1). Classification (NCBI taxonomy): domain Eukaryota; kingdom Viridiplantae; phylum Streptophyta; class Magnoliopsida; order Asparagales; family Asparagaceae; genus Dracaena; species Dracaena cambodiana. The sequence goes on along the minus strand of JAYEPQ010000002.1, from coordinate 42,285,163 downwards.
ATGTGTAAATTATTTTTTTGAAAATGCTCGATTCATATTTTGGATTATTAATTGATATTGAGAACTAAAACAAATTATTAGGTTAATTTTGATATATATATAAATATTATTATGTTTCCTTATTTTTGGTTTTTAAAAAAAAGAAAAAAAATATATATATACACACACGGTGAACTTAGGCATGCAAAAATAAAAGTTACATGCAAAAAAAAATAAATAATAATAATAATACTTTTGTGCTTGGGCCGAAGAGATAGGAAAAGAAAGAAAAAAACAGATAGAAAGAGATCATCGGCCTGGCCTAGCTCAGAAAGAAAAAAAAAAGAAAAAGAAAAAGAAAAGAGAAAAAAAGGGTAACTGGGCCTGGCCCATCCCATAAAAAAAGAAAAAGAAAAGAATAATTAAAAGAGAAAAAAAAAGGGGTAACTGGGCCTGGCCAAGTTCAGGAGAAAATAAAGAAAAAAAAGAAAGAAAAGAGTAGTGGGCTTGAAATTGGTTTGGGCCAGAGAAAAAAAATAATAATAACACTGGGCCGGCCAACCCAGTAAAAGAAAAAGAAAATAAAAATAAAAATGAGTGGGTTTAGGCCTGGGCTGGACAGAAAAGAAAAGGAAAATAAAATTAAAATAAAGATATGAAAAAGTAGGAATTTAGTAGGTTTGGACTTGATGGATTAAATAATTGAGAGATTTGAATTGGACTTGCCTTGGATTAGTTGGACATAATTAATAATAGTAATAAATTAGATTTTAATTAAAAGAGAAATGTATATTAATATATATGATTGAGCCTAGAAATGTAATAAATGCATACGTTATGTTTAAAAATAATGCAGTATTATTATATGATTCACTTGATTTCCAAATTAGGTTATTAATTGACACTGAGAATGAAACCAGATTATTATAATAATTTTGATGATATGCATTGTATTACAATTGTGCACTAATATCTATCATGCTAAATGTCATGTGCTTGGCCATTACAAGTCATGTGTTTTATATGTCATGTGTTTTGACATTACAAGTCATGTGTTTTACATGTCATGTGCTTTGATATTACAAGTCATATATTTTACATGTTATGTATTTTGATATTATAAGTTATGTGTTTTAATATTACAGATCATGTGTTATGATACTACATGTCATGTACAGTCATGGAAATGCAAGCATGTTATCATGAATTGAAAAACAATAAGTAAACAAATAAATGAAAGATTATAAAACTTTCATGTGCATAATTCATTATGAACACGGGAACGGGAGAAACTATATGATGGATAAGAGCCTTACCGTATAAGGATTAATTGTATTGTTAGGGCCAGAATTTTTTTACTGCAGTGGCCTGGGTGATTACTGAATCACCAATTGATATTTACCCATAGTGGTATGTCCGTTACTGTAATACAGTACGGAACTTGATTGTAGTGCCTAGCGGCATGTTATGGTTCAGCGCCATAAATATTGTGGCCGGATCCCGAGTATGCACGGACACTTATACGACAATGGAGAATAACGCTATCTTATTCATTAATACAGTTTCTATAATTAAATTGGACGATGACTGAGACCAATAGATTATAGAATTAAATAGATAGAGTAGTTATTGTCATGTTCATTTATTTATGCATTTATTTATGTTTGTCTTCATGTTAATTTATATGTTGCCTTCATGTTAATTTATATGCACACAAATAACACTGACATAAATATGCTCATGTACACTGATATTCCTGTACTATGATAGTACACAATTTCCCTTTTTAAATGTGTTACTTGCTGGGTTTAATCCCCTGGATTTTGAACCCAGATTTGGAACGTGAAGAAGGGGGTCCAGCCCCAGTTGAAGACCCGTACTTCGTTGGATAGATCGAGTGACAATATGCAAGCGAAGTATCCCTGGAGAACTTTTGTATATTTTGTTTATATTTCCTTTTGTCTGGGCACTACTTTTCTCTTTGACTCTTTTGTGTTCATATTTAAAGCAGTGTGCAATTTTATGTAATGAACTCTTTGTATAAATGAAATCATTTCAGTTTCAGACATGTTATTTATTTATCTGATTGTGCAGTAGTTACGGTTATTCCAATATCCTGTGACTGTTGGGTTGTCTAGTGCAAGCAATAAATAACGTCCTTTGTTTTAGGAAGCAGCTGAAAAATGGGGGCGTTATAGCAACAGATTAGCCAAAGTAGATGGTGATTCAAGAGTGACATGCAATACCTGCTTATGATGCTGAAATCGGTGAATGGATTTCAATGTACTTTCTAATATAAGAAGTGCGATCTTCTGTAAATTTGTTTTTTGTGATGTATAGACTTGAAAGGGATCATTGAAAACCGATGATCTCATTGTTAGTTCAAACTTCTCGTTTAGCGAAAATGACGATATTATTACAGTTGATTCTGTTAGAAGATCTCCAGATGTCTTAATAAGAGGCTCAATAACTGATGTGGGCTGTAAGAAGTTTCTTTGAGTAATGATAGTGGCTTAGTAAGCACATGTGGCTCTAACTATAAAAAATTTCTAGTCTTGGTTGTGACTGAAAAATCTAGTTGCGGGACTTGACATGAATTTCTTGATGAGTTGTTCTATGCACTGCTCATGCTTTGATTTCTCCTCATCTTCAATTCCTGCACATATTCTTTACTCTCTGCCTTAGACTTGAGCTCATTCTTGTTCAACCTTCGGCTTAGATGGAAACAGATAAGATTTTTGCGAATAATCTAGAAGGTGTGGAGCATACCATTTAGAATATGTCTTTGTAAGAATTGACCAAAAGTGACAGGATCTATAGTTGTCTTCTAGCCAAAAGAAGGTTCACCAACCAATTTCATTTGAGAGTAGACAATTCCTCCTATGCGTTAGAGAAAAATAACTGAAGAAATTTTTAATATTATTTTTCCGAATTTCATAACTGTATAAGTTATTAAAACCACGAAATACTAGAACATTATATATGTTATGTTTAACGTGCTTTGGATCACCATTGGTGTATATATAATGACCATAAAATACGAATCTTATGGAGAAATGGCTCAAAATTTTAAAAATTGTAGCTCAAAAGTTTAGAATTACTCTAGGTATAACATATCGAATTTGGCTTAAGTCGGACTTAAAAAAGACTCCAAAATACCAGTTAAATGCTTAATAGATCCACTATACTAATGGATCGGATCTGCTTTAGAGTTGGATATCCTTTAGAGCTTAGATCTTTGCCAAGCAGGTTGGGTAGAACAGAATGAACCCAAATATTGTAGGGTGTAATTGAAAGAACTAGTTAAGATGTCTAGGCACGGAACATGAGGCAATGACTCTCTTTCCTTTGCGGCTGAGTTGAAGAAGAGGTTTCTCCTGCCTATGAGGCTATGAAATCCCAACATTCCCCAGCACCAACCTTTCTGCAAAATGCTAGCTTTGTCCAATCTACGTCAAATCGGAAATCCTCTAATGAAGGATACATGCTGATTTTGTATGAGGAATCCAACCATCGTCAAGCCCTTTCCGTTCCACCCTAAAATTTTTTGTTTGGACTTGAATGGTGGGTGAGAATACCTTCAGTGTCCCATCAATACGACATAATAGAACAAGTATATGGTTCATCTCTAAAGAGAAGCAAATACATTCTCACTCCTACTAATATATACAAAAATATAGCGGTCACAAACAATAAAAAAGTAGTAATATGGTGACTCAGGTAAATACACACGATCAATATCAGAGTAACCTTTGCCCAGCATGCCAAGTCTGGGTGCATCCCCTCTTAGCTATGGCTACCAAGGGTGGTCCTGAATCTTCAACTGAAGCGCTGTGACATGTTGGCGATCTGCATATGTGGGAATACATGTCTAGAAGATAATGTTCTTGAGTAAAGACATGTTTGGATGTCAGTAGTAGAGAAAATAAGAAAGAAAATTAGAAATAGCTTCAAAATAAAAGTTTAGGAAGCTCCCTCTTCAATAGAACTATAGTATTTGTTTGTTAATTATTGGAAGTAGTAAGTAAACTTGGAAGTAAAAAAATTATATCTTATTGTTTAATAAAATATTATTGTAGTAATATTATATTTGTTTCATTCTAGATTTGAAAGTAATTATTACAATTGAAAAAATATATATTTTATCTAGTTCTTTTTGAGGTTCAAGAGTTCTTCCAACAAAAAATGATGGAAAGAAAAAAAGAGAATATAAGGATACCCCATAGAATCTATATCATTCAATTGAAAGTAACTTCTAGTTCTCTTCTTGGACAAATGAACAAATGAAGTAGTAAAACTAGCCTTATTAGCAATACTTTCATTTTTCTTCCATGCAAATAAACAAACCCTAAGACGCAAGCACATATCTACAGAGCATAATAATGAGTTAAATATTCTCTTATTCTTCTCTTTCTGGATGGACCAGTAAATTGTCGTGACTATAGTCTTTCCCAACTCTATTTTTAGATTGAGTTCTCCTAATCGCCTCCATATATTGTTTTTGCTCAATAGGTTGATCGGAATATTAAAAACCTCGGCACACTTGGTCCATAAGTGGTTAGAGAAGTCATAATTGAGTAGGATCGGTAGATTCACCATTGGTTTTCATAGCACACAAAAATTGGGCATGAACAACCCTGTTTTGGAAGCATATGCAAAGTTAATATGACCTCTTTAGACGCTAGCCATAGGAAAGAAATTTATTTTTTGTGGAAGTTTGTGTTACATATCAAGTCATCCTCGATGGACTTAACTTCCCCAATGGTCATGTCAAAAGGGAATTGTGTTACCCTTTTCCAGTTTATATTCGATCCCTGGTCAGAAGATACTTTTCGATAGCACCACCGCTTTCAAAAACCCATCATATTCGAAAAGTTCCTGGGTCTAGCATGCCAACTACGTTATCCTCAATGGACTTAACTTCATATATATATATATATATATATATATATATATATATATATATATATATATATATATATATATATATATATATATATATATATATATATATATATATATATATATATATATATATATATATATATATATATATATATATATATATATATATAGACACACACACACACACACACATATATATATATATATATATATATATATATATATATATATATATATATATATATATATATATATATATATATATATATATATATATATATATATATATATATATATATATATATATATATATGTATGCATGTATGTATGTGTTTGTGTGTGTTATTACTGTAGTTAAGCTGCCAGTTCAGGAAAAATTACCTGAGAAAGCGGCAAAAATATAGTAATCTTATCATTTTCTTTTAAATTTTCTCTAGAATTTGAATCTCTACCTCTTTAACTTTAATAGAATCAAATTTTATAAATTTTAAAGTTCTTTTACATTTTCATCAAGTGGATAAAAAATATTTATTCACAAGAGTCCGTTAAAATTTGTGCCAACTTGATGGATGACCAAACTAAAATTAAAACCCAAGAACTTGGGTATTAGTGAAACCTAAAGGGTTGAGATCATAACCCAAAAGGATTTTTTTTAAAATATTTATTGAAGATAGCAAAAATAAATTGCAACTCAGATAATTTGCGCGTACGTATGACACGTGCACACACACATTTATATATGTATGTGTGTGTGTCTCTATATATACAAATATATATAATATTGTAATGCATACACAAGACATGTTATATTTCTAGATTGGTGGTATGCATTTACTTTAGATACTAAACTTGTTATTTCACTATGTTACTCCTTGTCGATTTACATTCATTACATGACTGTGTTTTTTTTTTTTCTTTTTGATGTACTTACTAGATTGTTTCTGACGATTCTGGTTTTGGATTATTGATTTTCTCATAGACATGAAGGTGGACTCACTGTTGATAGTTGGTTTTTTTTTTCAATTGGATTTAGTTATTGACAGTGATTCCAATATTTCTATTGAATAAATTATTTTCTTTTTATTTGTGTTGGCTTATCTTTGTATGCGTACGTGTGTGAATATGGTAGCATTATTTGTATAGTTTTATCGATATCTGAGACTCGACGCATTTGTTCTGAATACACTGCCGAACACTAACTGTATTTCAGAATGTGGGGCATTACTCTTGTTGACATGTAGTTCGACAAAGTTAATACAAGACCCACCGAACCATTCAAATACAGAAGCAGATGAATGACTTGTGGAGATATATATATAGTTCCATAACATGCAGGCTCCATAATCCTTTTCCACAACACTATGATACCCCAAGTACCGATCTCTTGTGTGTGAACACCCAAAAGATATGAGCATATCTACTCGAAAAGAACTAGCCACAACATTCCTTCTTGTTGCTCCAAAAGGCAGGCCAGTCACCATTGCTAAGGGGCCTATTAGCCCCCGGACATCGACAATCACAAGGGGAGGCCGCACCACAGCCTCGCGCTCGGCTAGACCGGAACATCAGAGGTAGGTCTTCAGGTTGCAAAAGAGAAGGTTGAGATCAAAGAAGAGAGCAACTGAGGCTGATTTTTGAAGTAGAGCTAGCAATGGCTTGTTACACAAGACCAGCCTCAGCGACCCTCTTCCTTGGTCTCAGCCTTCTCTTCTTCTTGTCTAGTTACCAAAATATAGTTACATAATGATCAGCCCAACTTAACTAATTAATGAGCTATTTAGAAGGAGGAATACAACTTAATATACGAGAATTAGAGGTTGATGGCATAGTTTGAGGCTGGCTGCTAAGATATTTATAGGCAGATCCAGTTGACTTAAATTAATTAATTGTAGTAGAAGCCATGTGATTATCCCATCATCGTGGAGTTGTAGCCGGCACATATCACTCAGAGGGCGGATGCTGCGGATCCACGTGCATGTCGAGGATGGCACGTTACTTGTCGTATTTTACATGTATATATAATATTATGAAGAAAAGTCAACCACCCGCTTATGACACTAAACATATATAGTTAAGATTGAGAATCTTGTTAAATTTTTCACCGTCCAGTCTCCCAGAGATTTTCCTGCTAACTCCCAAAGATCCTCCATAAAAAAAAAATCCGGTACAGCTAAAGTCTGTTAGGCCCGTACTTAATTACGCCATCAAGTATTGTTATCTTCATTAGTTTTCTAATCTAAACAACTCATTTTCTCTATCTTTGTCTTAAATAGAAAGTTGAAATATCAGCCTAATCAAAAACAGTCAATAACAAATATAGACAGGTATTAGCGAGAAATAACTACAGATAGTCAAATACGGGCCTAACATATATATATATATATATATATATATGATGTTGTCACACATAAGTTACCCGAGTTGCGGTTCATTTCTACTATCTCTAATAATTTTTCTAAATTTTTTTTGGATTATAATCTCGACCCCAGTGTTCACTCATACCCAATTCCTTGGGTTTTAGTCTTGATTTGGTTTTCAATCAAGTAAGTGCAAAGCTAATAGTACGACATTTTATACCCTCTTAATGAAAGAACAAATAAACTTTAAAATTTATGGAATTTGATTTGAAAAGTTATGGGATCATTATTTATTTTTTTTTGCCATTGACTCACATAATTTACCTAAGGATGCAATTCATATACAACAACCACACACACGTGTGCGTATATTTGAATAATGAAAAATAAGCTGACAGCTCATGTAAGTTTTTGAGTGGAAGTCTATTTCCACAATCTCCAATATTTTTTCAAATGCTTTTTTGATGTTATGATCTTAGCCTCCTATAATTCATTAATATCCAATTTTAGTTTTGATTTGTCTTTCTATCGAGTAGATGAAATCAATGGTTTTCGATGAATATATTCTGTCTACTATCTACTTTATGGACGGACAAATAAGCTCCAGAACCTTAATTTCATTCTAAAGAAGCTAATGAGGTGATCATGATCCTAAAAAATTAAAAAAATGAGATCATTATTTTTTTTTGCGACTAACTCAAGTAACTTATTTGAAATGATGGTAGCCGACTGCTCAGATAAGCTATTTGAGTTAGTGATACAAAAAATAGTAATCGCATTAGCTTTTTATAAAATTATTATTTGGATCATTATCTCTATAGCCTTAACTTTTTTAGAATTAAATTTTATGGTTTTTTGAGTTCGTTTGTCATTCATCAAGTGGTTATAAGATGTTATATTCATCGAAAACCGTTAATTTTATATAATTGATACAATACCAATTTAAAACTAGAACCCAAGAAATTAGGTATGAGCACATATATATGTATATGTGTGTGTGTGTGTATTAAAATAAGATATTAATTTAAACTTGATATGCATGTATACTCCTGATTGATATTGTTACTTGATTGTTTAATATTTTCCACACATGTGCATACTTTCATATCCACACTCGTATCTTACTTATTTGTTTATATTACACACTCCCTACTTCTTATTATTTTACTTACCGGATTTGACCCTGAGTTCCCCCACATACTCAGGTACTGAAGATGTGAGTAAGAATTTGCAATTAAACAATCCGTACTTTCTGAAGCAGGCCGAACAACAGTAGATTTCTAGGCCTCCGCTTTTATATTTTGGTTTGGTATGTATCACCTCTTTGAGATTTTATTTTTAACTTTTGTATCAGTATTGTTCTTATTACTTCTTATTTTAGACATGAATATCTTCTCTTCTATATGACAGTAAACTAACTTCCAAGATACTGGTAGATAACTAGTATTTAGTTCCATTCATTTCTACTTTTACATACTTATAGGTCTCATGCACGTCGACTTACATGTACCCGCCGGTAACGCACTTCGTTTCCGTATCCCTCCGGGAAATGGGGCGTTATAGTCGACTTACATGGGTGCTGCGGGAGGATTCCCGCGGGTGGCAACCCGCGGGGACGATCCCGCGGGTTGCCACCCGCGGGTTGTTTTTCGTTGTTTTATTTCCTATTTTATTTTCCTGATATCCCGTGATCCGCTTTTTCAGGAGGAATCGAGCCGGATTTCAAGTCTCTTCGGTCTATAAAATGCAGAAATTTAACGGGAGGACGGACTTTTGACTTTTGGACTTTTGGATTGGGGGGGAGATCCTTTCGAGAAGAGTCCAATTTTTCAGAGTCCAAATATCCAGAGAGGAGTTCCTCAATTCAAAGCTCCACCGCTGCCAGACCCACAAAAATAAAGGGGAATCGAAATCAATCGATCCCCATTCTTGTAATCTCGATTTTCTATTTTGTAATTTTTCTTTTATTGCTGTAATTCAAAATTAAATTGGCATATAAAGGAAGATTCAATTTTCGGGCGTACAAGAATTGGCGACCACAGTGGGAGTTTGGGCGGCGCAATCCAATCTTTAAATTTTTTTTTTTTTTTTTTCGGAGCCTAGGCGTCGTCGCCGGGTAACGATAAATAAATGTGAGGCGTCATCGCCCACTAAAATTGACAAGACGTCATCGTCTGTCAAAAAAAAAAAATTATAAGGCGTCATCGCCCATAAAAAAAAAAATTTGAGGCATCATCGCCCAAAAAAAAAATGACAAGACGTCATCGTCTGTCAAAAAAAAAAAAAAAAAATTTGAGGCGTCATCGCCCAAAAAAAATATGACAAGACGTCATCGTCTGTCAAAAAAAAAAAAAAATTGACAAGACTGGATACAACTCCAGGATGCAACCCGCAGATGGAATCTTGGGACCCGCGTGGACGCAACCCGCATATGGAAGCACGGGATGCAACCCGCAGATGGAATCTTGGGACCCGCGTGGACGCAACCCGCATATGGAAGCGCGGGATGCAACCCGCATATGGAATCTTGGGACCCGCGTGGACGCAACCCGTATGGAAGCGCGGGATGCAACCCGCAGATGGAATCTTGGGACCCACATGGACGCAACCCACATATGGAAGCGTGGGACACAACCCGCAGATGGAAGCGCGGGCGCTGGACGCAACCCATAGATGGGTGGGACCCATCTGGGTCACCCGCACTTTTCTCCCTCTCTCCCGCACAAAAAAAAAAAAGAATAAAAATAATATTAATAAAAAAAAAAAAGGAAAGGGTGTTATCGCCCACAAAAAATTGACAAAGTTAAAAAAAATAATAAATATTAAAAAAAAAAAAATGCAGTATGAGTGCTCTACCCATGGGTTGTATCCAACGGATGCACCCGCGGATGCCAAAAAAATAAATAAATAAAATAAAATAAATTAATTAAAATAAAAATATATTAAGAAATATATAAAAATATAAACAAAAAAAAAGTAAATAAATAAAAATAAACAAAAAAATAATAATAAATAAAAATATATTTGCAAGGCCTCATCGCTTACCAAAATAAATAAATAAATAAATAATAAAAAATAAAATGCTAGGCGTCATCACCTAAAAAAAAAAAAGGACATCATTGCAAAAAAAAAAAAAAAAGAGAGATAAAGAAATAAAAATGTATATATAAAATAAAATAAAATTAAAAAAAATGATGAACCGCCCAACGCCGATAAGGCTACGGGAAGAGAATAAATTTTTCGCCAACCCTACCATACTGGGGGTAAAAAGTATGAATTACCCAACGCCGACAAGGCTACGGGGAGAGAATAAATTTCTCGCCAACCCCACCATGCTGGGGGTAAAAAGCATGAACCGCCCAACGCCGACAAGGCTACGGGAAGAGAATAAATTTCTCGCCAACCCCACCATACTGGGGGTAAAAAGTATGAATTACCCAACGAGGCTACGGGGAGAGAATAAATTTCTCGCCAACCCCACCATGCTGGGGGTAAAAAGCATGAACCGCCCAACGCCGACAAGGCTACGGGAAGAGAATAAATTTCTCGCCAACCCCACCATGCTGGGGGTAAAAAGCATGAACCGCCCAACGCCGACAAGGCTACGGGAAGAGAATAAATTTCTCGCCAACCCCACCATACTGGGGGTAAGAAGTATGAATTACCCAACGCCGACAAGGCTACGGGGAGAGAATAAATTTCTCGCCAACCCCATCATACTGAGGGTAATAAGTATGAACCACCCAACGCCGCTAAAGCTACGGGAAGAGAATAAATTTCTCGCAAACCCCATCATACTGGGGGTAATAAGTACGAACCACCCAACGCCGATAAGGCTACGGGAAGAGAATAAAATTCTCGCCAACCCCACCATGCTGGGGGTAAAAGGCATGAATCACCCTAAGCTGCTAAGGCAAAGGGAAGAGGAAAAGTTTGGCATTTAAGCCCAAACGAAATCCTTGACAACTCACCATGCTGAGAGGAATAGCATGGCTAGCCCAACTCAAACGGTAGTTGGTAAAGGCAAAATCAAACCCGTTGATAGCTGGGGGTTTGCTAAAAATCCCACGACAAATCTGTCACAACAGTATTCTTATCCGAATATAAGAATACATCACTGCCCTAAGCTGCTAAGGCAAAGGGAAGAGGAAAAGTTTGGTATTTAAACCCAAACGAAATCCTTGACAACTCACCATGCTGAGGGGAATAGCATGGCTAGCCCAACTCAAACGGTAGTTGGTAAAGGCTAATCAAATCCGTTGATAGCTGGGGGTTTGCTAAAAATCCTGATAAGATAAATCTCCTGTCACGTTAAGATTTCACCTCTGACTGCAAAACTTTTCTTGTCATTTTGCTCCAACAGAGCAAGCGACACTCCAAAATATTAGTCAAGTTAAAATCATACCTCTGACATCATAATTCAAAATCAAATGAGATAAGATCCGATTAAATCCCCTGTCACGTTAAGATTTCACCTCTGACAGAAAAGAAAATTCACACTTCATCAAGTCCAACATTACAACCTCTGATGAACGTGCTTTTGATATCGTTAAGTTGAAAATTACCTCTGACGAAAATCATCTCCCTATCAAGTTAACAGTTACCTCTGATAGTCCGATTCCAAAACTAAATACGTTAACCGTCACCTCTGTTTAGTCAGCTTGTCCCTATCACGACCAGATCCTCTGAATAGGTTAAGCTCCAAAACACGTTTAATATCACCTCTGTCTTTTCCTGATTCGTCATACTAGATGTCACTGAACGGTTAGGATTAAAATAAGCACGTTAATATTATACCTCTGCTTGACCTAAAATAAACACGTTAATATTATACCTCTGCTTGTCCTCTAATGAGTACGTTAAATCATACCTCTGCTTGTTATGGAATAAATAAATATATTAATAGTTATCTCTATCGACCAAATCTTTTAAAAGGTCTATAACCAAAATTAAAGAATCCAAAGTATTTCGAAATTCAGTACGGTTCAATATAGAACTTCGAAAACTTTGGAGGGGGTTATGTAGATACCAAAAAAAAAAAAAAAAAATCTTTTTTTACTAAGTGGGCACACCCGCTGGTTGCACCCGCGGGTGCTGCGGGAGGATTCCCGCGGGTGGCAACCCGCGGGGGCGATCCCGCGGGTTGCCACCCGCGGGTTGTTTTTCGTTGTTTTATTTCCTATTTTATTTTCCTGATATCCCGTGATCCGCTTTTTCAGGAGGAATCGAGCCGGATTTCAAGTCTCTTCGGTCTATAAAATGCAGAAATTTAACGGGAGGACGGACTTTTGACTTTTGGACTTTTGGATTGGGGGGGAGATCCTTTCGAGAAGAGTCCAATTTTTCAGAGTCCAAATATCCAGAGAGGAGTTCCTCAATTCAGAGAGATCGGATCGTCAACGGAGTACAGAAACAAAGCTCCACCGCTGCCAGACCCACAAAAATAAAGGGGAATCGAAATCAATCGATCCCCATTCTTGTAATCTCGATTTTCTATTT